>CM021101.1:529965670-530014436 GCA_007115665.2 Sequoiadendron giganteum
GCCCTCTACCCTTAACCCTTAAACAATTAAACCATCTACCCTCTACCTCTCTCCCACTCTCTCTCTCACTCTCAAGACTCTGCCTCCTATCCCCTCTATCTCTCTCAGGTCTCTCTCTCTCACTCACTCCATCTATCTCTCTCCCCTCCACCCTTAACCCCAAAACCTTAACCCTTAAAATCAAAACCCTTAAAACCTCTACCCTTTGTCTCTCTCTCCCTCCCTCCCTCCCACCATCCCTCCCTATCTCTCTCTCAATTCTCTCCCTCCTCCCCCCTCTCCCTCTCTCAAGTATCTCAATCACTCACTCACTCACTCCTATCTCTCTCCCCTCTACCATCTACCATTAACCCTATACCCTCTATATCTCTCTAACTCCCTTCTATCTCTCTCACTATATCCCTCTATCTCTCCCTTGTATACCCTAAACCCTTAAAACCTCTACCCCCCCTCTCTCTCAAGTCTCTCCCTCCTACCCCATCTCCCTATGTCTCTCCCCCTCTACCCTAAACCCTAAACCCTAAACCCTTAACCCTTAAACCATCTACCCTCTCTCTCTCTCAACCATCTCCCTCTCTCAAGTCTCTCTCTCTCCTACTATCTCCCTCCCCCTCTCTCTCAATACTCTCCCTCCTACATCATCTCCCTCTCTCAGGTCTCTCTCTCACTCACTCCATCTCTCTCTCTACCCTACACCCTTAAACCTAAACCCTAAATCCTTAAATCTTCTACCCTCCCTCCCTTTGTCTCTCTCCCACTCCCTCCATTTCTCTCTCAACCCTCTCCCTCCAACCCCCTCTCCCTCTCTCAAGTATCTCTCTCTTAGTCACTTCCTTTGTCTCTCCCCTCTACCCTCTACCTGAAATAGGGAGAGGTGTTAGGAGGGAGATGCTTGACAAAGAGAGGGAGAGAGTGAGAGAGAGATAGAGGGAGGAATGGTTAAGGGTAGAGGGTAGAGGGTTTAAGGGTTTAAGGTTTAAGGGTTTAGGGTTTAGGCTTAAGAGTAGAGGAGAGAGAGATAGAGGGAGTGACTGAGAAAGAGACCAAAGAGAGGAATAGGGGGAGAGGGGTTAGAGGGACATGGTTGAGAGAGAGATGAATGGAGGGAGTTGGAGAGAGATAGAGGGAGGGAGGGTTAAGGGTATAGGGTAGAGGGTTTAGGGTTTAAGGGTTAAGGGTTTAGGGTTTAGGGTTAAGGGTAGAGGGTAAAAGGGTTTAATGGTTTAGGTTTTAAGAGTTAAAGATAAAGGATTATTGGTTAAGGATAGAGGGGAGAAACATATAGGGAGTGAGTGAGTGAGTGAGTGAGACCTAAGAGAGGGAGAGGTAGTAGGAGAGAGAGAAAGAGGGTCAAATGGTTAAGGGTAGAGGTTTCAATGTTTAAGGGTTAAGGGTTTAGGGTTTAGGGTTAAGGGTAAAGGGGATAGAGATAGAGGGAGTGTTTGAGAGAGAGAGAATTGAGAGAGGGAAAGGGGCAAGGAGGGAGATAATTGAGAGGGAGAGAGGGAGGGGAGATATATAGAATCTCCCTCATCCGCCCCTCTCTCTCAAGACTCTCAATCCTACCCCCTCTCTCTCTTAGGTCTCTCACTCACTCACTCAATCCCTCTATCTCTCTCCTCTCTAGCCTTAACCCTAAACCCTAAACCCTAAACCCTAAAACCTTATCCCATAAATGAAAAACCCTTAACCCTCTACCCTATATCTATATCCCACTCCCTCCCTCCCTCTCTCTCTATCAAGTCTCTCCCTCCTACCCCATCTCCCTCTACTAGGTATATCTCTCTCACACTCACTCCTTTTATCTACCTCCCTTCTACCCTTAAACCTCTACCCTCTATCTATCTCCCACTCCATCCCTCTCTCTCCACTATTCCCTTGACCCTAAACCCTTAACATGTAACCCTTAAACCCTAAACCCTTAAACGCTATCCCTTCTACCCTCTATCCTCTATCTCTCTCCAACTCGCTTCCCCTCTCTCTCTCTCAAGTCTCTCCCTCCTACCCCATCTCCCTTTCTCCAGTCTCTCTCTCTCACTCACTCTCTCTATCTATCTCCCCTCCATCCTTAACCCTTAACCATTAAACCCTCTACCCTCTACCCTTTACCCTCTTTCTATCTCCAATTCCCTCCCTCCCCCTCTCTCACTCAAGTCTCTCCCTCCTACTTCCTCTCCCTCTTTTAGGTCTCTCTCTCACTCATTCAATCCTTCTATATCTCTCCTCTCTACCCTCAACCCTATGCCCTATATCCTGTACCCTGTACCCTTTACCATTAAATCTTAGCCCTCTACCCTCTGTCAATTTTCCAATCCCTCCCTCTCTCTCTCTCACTAAATCCCTATATCTCTCTCTCATTTACTGTTAACTCTAAACCCTAAACCCTTAGCCCTTAAACCCCTAAAAAATCTACCCTCTACCCTTAACTCTACCCTCTACTTCTCTTTATCTCCTCCCACCTCTATCTACCTAGACCTATCTTTATTTTTTCTCACCTCTCTCTCTCTCCTCTCTACCCTAAATCCTATAACCTATATCTCTCTCCCAATCCCTCCCTCTCTCTCTCAAGACTCTCCCTCCTAAACCCTCTCCCCCTCTCCCTCTCTCAGGTATCTCTTTCTTACACACTCACTCACTCCATCTATCTCTCTCCCCTCTACACTAAACCCTAAAACCTTAACCCTTAAATAAACCATTAAACCCTCTACTCTCTACCCTTAACCCTCCCTTCCTATATCTCTCTCCATCCTAACCCCTCTCCCTCTCTCACGTCTCTCTCTCACTCACTCAATCCATCTATCTCTCTCCTATCTCCCTTAAACCCTATATCGTCAACCCTATAGGTCCTCAACCCTATTCCTTAAATTCTCAACCATCTAACCTATATGTTGGATCCTTGATCCTCATCTATATTTGTCCCTCCCTCCTCTTCTCTCCTTATATCTATCTCAATTCTCCCTCCATCTCTCTCTCTCCCCTCTACCCTTATCCCTAAACCCTTAAACCTTATACCCTCCCTCCCTCTATCTCTCTCCCACTCCCTCCATCTCTCTCTCTCTCATCTCTCTCCCTCCTACCCCCTCTCCATCTCTCAAGTATCTCTCTCTTAGTCACTTCCTTTGTCTCTCCCCTCTACCCTCTACCTCAAAGAGGGAGAGGGGTTATGGGGGAGATACTTGAGAGAGAGAGGGATGGAGTGGGAGAGAGATAGAGGGAGGAATGGTTAAGGGTAGAGGGTAGAGGGTAAAAGGATTTAATGTTTTAGGTTTTAAGGGTTAAAGATAAAGGATTAAGGATTAAGGGTAGAGGGGAGAAATATAGAGGATGTGAGGGAGTGAGAGAGAGAGACCTAAGAGAGGAAGAGGTAGTAGGAGAGAGAGACTTGGGAGAGAGAAAGAGGGTGGGATGGTTAAGGGTAGAGGGTAGAAGGTTCAATGTTTAAGGTTTAAGGGTTTAGGGTTTAGGCTTAAGGGTAGAGGGGATAGAGATAAGAGTGACTAAGACACAGAGAGAACTGATAGAGTGAGAGGGGGTAGGAGGGAGAGACTTGAGATAGAGAGGGAGGGGAGATATATATACTCTCTCTCATCCCCCTCTCTCTCTCAAGACTCTCCCTCCTACCCCCTCTCTCTCTATCTCCCTCTATCTCTCTCCACTATACCCTTAACCCTAAACCTTTAAAAAATATACCCTCTATCTCTCTCCAAATCCCTTCCCCTTTCTCTCAAGTCTCTCCCTCCTACCCCCTCTCAAGTATCTCTCTCACTCACTCCCTCTATCTATCTCCCCTCCATCCTTAACCCTTAACCATTAAACACTCTACCCTCTTATATTTACCCTCTAAATATCTCCAATTCCCTCCCTCCCTCTCTCTCTCTCTCAAGTCTCTCCCTCCTACTTCCTCTCCCTCTTCTAGGTATCTCTCTCACTCATTAACTCCTTCTATCTCTTTCCCCTCTCCCCTCTCCCCTCTCCCCTCTACCCTCCTCTACCCTCTACCCTCTACCCTCTACCATTCACTCTTAACCCTATACCCTCTATCACTTTTCCACTCCCTCCCTCTCTCTCTCCTTTACCCTTAAGTCTAAACCATAAACCCTTACCCCTTAAACAATTCAACACTCTACTCTCTACCCTTAACTCTACCCTCTAATTTTCTTTATCTCCTCCCACCTCTATCTACCTAGACCTTCTTTTTTTTCTCACCTCTCTCTCCATCCCTACCTCTCCCTCTATCTCTACCTTCATATCTACTTCTCTCTACCTATTTTTACCTCTATACCTATTTCTCTCTCCCTCCTTGCCTCCTCTCTCTCAATATCTCTACCTTCTTTCACTCTCTACTTCTCTCTCTCTCTCTATCTCAACTCTCTCTACCTACATATATATTATACCCTCATATCTCTCTCTCTTTCTCCCTCTCTCTCTCTATATATATTATTTTCTCATCTCTCTCTATTCTACACTCTCTCCCTCTTTTAAGTATCTCCCTCTCAACTCACTCACTCACTCACTCCTATATCTCTTCGCTCTACCCTTAGCCCTCTACCCTTCACCCTTAAACCCTTAAACCCTCTACCCTCAATCTCTCTCCTGCTCACTCCCTCTCTCTCTAGTTCAAAAAATTCATTAAAAATACCTAATTTTTCTCATTTAAATTTAATATTTTCCATCAAAATATTAATTTTTTATTCATTTATACCCTATACTTTCCTTCATTTTCATTCAAAAAGGCTAAAAAATGACTTATATCCTATATCGCTGCCCTAAACCCTATAAATTTTTCTCCCTACTACTTTACAATGGATAGGATTCAAATAATTCACAGTTGTGTGGTAGAGGGTTAGCCTAGTGGTCATCAAACAACCACTGCTAGACCGCGCGCAGTAAAATCTATACCCGCGGTAATGCAGTAATCTTTTTTTTTTGCTACGAAGTTATTTTTATTTCTACTGCCTTACCGCGGTCAAACTTATTTCTCCCCATGGTAAGATAGTACCTTGACCTTGACTTCTCTGGTGTCATTTATCACCTTATCATGCTACCACGGTTACCATTTTCATAGGTTGCAGTATAGTGGTAATCGCTTATCAACTGCTACATTGCCACTACCAGCCTGCCAACTGTTCACCATCTCCGCTTCCACCCCAATCACTGTGGTCACTGGCTTGATTGCTAGTGGTACCATGGTGGCCCTTCATTGACTTTTGCCTCATCAATGAATCACCATCACTGTGACACCATGGTCTATGTTTAGACTGTGCGTGGTGGCACGGTAAAAATTTTGTGCTTGATCATTAGCCGCTACCTTCAACATCGCCGGTTGCTTCGCTATTTACCGCATTACCGCATGTATAGATTTTATTGTGTGCAGTATAGCAGTGGTTGTTTGATGACCACCAGGCTGGCCCTCTATCACACAATCGCAGACTGTTTGAAGGCTATCCGTGGTAAAGAGGTAGGGAGAAAAATTTAAAGGGTTTAGGGAAGCGGTATAGGATATAAGTCATTTTTTAGCCATTTTGAACGATAGTAAAGGAATTTGAATGAATTTGGATGGGAAAAATATTTTTTTATGGAAAAGATAGGAAAATATTCGATTTAAATAGGTAAAAGAACTTAGGATTTTCATGAAATTTTGGGTTCTAAGAGGGTTAAGGGGAGAGGGGAAAGAGATAGAGGGAGTGAGTGAGTGAGTGAGAGAGAAAGAGACCCAAGACAGGGAGAGGAAGTAGGAGGGAGAGTCTTGAGAGAGAGAGGGAGGGAGTGGGAGAAAGATAGAGGGTTGAGGGTTAAGGGTAGATGGTTAAGGGTTGAGGGTAGAGGGTTTAAGGGTTAAGGGTAGAGCGATAAGGGGAGAGGGGAGATATAGAAGGAGTGAGTGAGTGAGAGAGACTTCAGAGATGGAGAGGGGGTAGGAAGAAGAGAATTGATAAAGAGAGAGGAAGAGGGAGTGGGAGAGAGATAGAGGGTAGAGTGTAGAAGGTTTTAAGTGTTTAGGGTTTAGGGTTAAGGGTAGAGAGAGAGAGGGGGGGAAAGAAGGTAGAGATATTGACAGAGAGGAGGCAAGGAGAGAGAGAGAGAGAGAAATAGGTATAGAGGGACAAATAGGTAGAGAGAAGTCGATATGAAAGTAGAGATAGAGGGAGAGGTAGGGATGGAGAGAGAGGATAGAAAAAAACAAAGAGAGGTATAGGTAGATAGAGGTGGGAGGAGATAAAGAGAAGTAGGAGAGAGGGAAGAAGAGGTAGGGAGGGAGAGATAGGTGAGATAGAGAGAGGAGGGAGGGAGGGATATTTAAGGAGAGAGAGATGAGATAGAGAGAAAGAAAGTAAAGAGGGGAGGGGGAGAGAGAGAGGTGATAGAGATAAGTAGAGGCATAATGAGGTATGTAGATAGGTTGAGAGAGGGAAAGATAGAGGGAGAGAAAAAGAGGTGTCTAGGGGTAGGCTAGACAGAGATATGTAGAGTAAATTTTGGTGGAAGATAGAGAGGAGGGAGGGATAGGTAAAGATGGATAGTTGAGATAGATAGAAGGAGATAGATATATGTAGATATAAGGTAAAGAGAGATAGAAATAGGGTGAGGGAGAGAGGAGAGATATAAAGAGGGGGAGGGAGGTAGAGATGAGAGAGTAGAGAGGGAGGAGAGAGATAGAGAGAGGTGATAGAGAGATAATTAGAGAGGGAAAGAAGGTGGAAATATTGAGAGAGAGGAGGCAAGGAGGGAGAGAGAAATAGGTAGAGAGAAGTAGATATGAAAGGAGAGATATAGGGAGAGGTAGGGATGGAGAGAGAGGTGAGAAAAAACTAGAGAGAGGTCTAGGTTGAGAGATGTTTGATGGAGCTGAAAAGTAGAGAGATAAGGAGGAACGTGGAGAGATTGACAAGGATGGAGGGGAAGAGAGAAACATGTATAGAGAGATAGGTTAGATAGCAAGAAGTAGAGAGAAAAGGTGGGTGAAAGGAAGAGAGAGGGAGAGAGAGACGTCGAGAAAGAGAGGTGAGATAAAGAGAAGTATAAAGGGAAGGAGGGAGAGGGGGATATAGAGAAAATTAGAGAGGGAAGGAGGGAAGGAGAGAGAAGTGAGATAGAGAGAAATAGAGAGGGAATATTAGTTATCTCTCTCTCTCACTCACTCCCTCTCTCTCTCTCTCCCTCTATCGCTCTCCACTATACCCTTAACCTAAACCCTTAACCCTTAAACCCTAAACCCTTAAAAACTCTACCCTCTACCCTCTACCCTCCACCCTCTACCCTCTATTTATCTCCAAATCCCTTCCCCTCTCTCTCTCTCTCAAGTCTCTCCCTCCTACCCCCTCTCCCTCTCTCAAGTCTCTCTCTCTCACTCACTCTTTCTATCTATCTCCCCTCCATCCTTAACCCTTAACCATTAAACCCTCTATCATCTACCCTTTACCCTATATCTATCTCCAATTCCGTCCCTCCCTCTCTCTTTGTATCAAGTATCTCCCTCCTACTTCCTCTCCCTCTTTTAGGAATCAAGAAGAGTAGAATCAACTTTTTAAGCTTTAGAAAAGCCTAACTAGATGGATTCGCCACTTTTGGTGAATGATTCATAGTTACAGTTCGTTGGTAATTTTTTATGAACCAAACTTGATTTCATCCCTTACCTATGAAATTTCTAGGGTTCAATTTTTAATAAGAGTAAGGATTGGCCAACACACAAGTAATAATTCAAGAGTCCTAACTTCTACTCTTTGGGCTCTGTGAAACCTAGGAGGGTAATCCCATTTGTACTCCTAAGATACTCATTTAATCAAGAGAACTTCCATACATAGATGAATTCCCATTAATTCCACATAGATAAAATTCACTAAAGGCTTGGACAATATTCAAAATAAAAACTATCTATATCTAGAAATCAAATGATACTTCAGATTGATACATTCTTAAAATTTTGGTTGTTGTGATTTTTTCAACATTTTAATCCTTTATCTAAACTCAACTTACATACAAGATAAACTAATGAATATAATAGTGCCGCCTTCATGGGACAAAAAATTTATAATGCAATTAGCCATTAATACACTAACAATTCATCCCAGTAATTTATGGGCCATTGGCATACTAGCTTATAGCATCCAACTCACTATATTTAAAACATGATTTCTTACAAAATCCTATATAATTCTCCTCACAAACTCATGACCTTACTTTAGCATTTAATCAACCCCTTCAATTGAAGCATAAGAAAAATCATTCATTCAATTTAAACAACAAAAGAAAATTGAAACTATCATTAAAAATTCCATTTATAGTCTGCAAATAAATTACATAAAAGAACACATATTTAAAATTAATAATTTCTATTACTAGTGTTATTTTAAAACGCTTTAAAGATAATAACATCATAACTGTATGGCCAAAAATTGACTCATGGTATATCCATTAATATATTTTTTTACATTATGCTCCTTTTCTAAGAATAACATTTTCGCCTAGACCCTTCTAAGAATCCAAAACTTGAACTCTCTCTTGTAATCAACCTTAGGAAAATCCTCACGATATTCAAAAACACTAAGATGGCTAGACCTTCTAGTAGACAAGGTTGGCAAACTAGACTTTCCCATTTCACAAAACCCTGACGAAAGCTAGCAAATTTAAAATGAGTAGAAAACCTACCTAACCCAAAGACCTCAGCACCAAATTTGCATAAAATCACACCCACAACCCTTGACAATTACAACTAGTCCCAAAAATTTGAATATTCTAGAAAAACTTAGAACATGGATTTCAGAGAGCCCATATGACTACCAACTTACCTATAATTTCACATCAACTCCTCAGCACTAGAGCACCTATGAACCACACCTCATATTTTCTACAAATTGCAAGTGGTGAAATAAAAGGGAAAAAAATTCTACATTAAGAATATTATTTGGAACATGCAACAATTAATGATTGAAGAACTCCTCGCATGAGAAATTTGATATGTTAGCAACTCAGCTTTGACTCTGAGCCATCGATCTTTTCTGATTTAAAACATCATCAATGATGATCTCAAGTATTGTTTTTTTCCTTTGCAACTTGTTCTTAGAATCTAGCGATGCCACCTCAAATACTGCCGCGTTGTCCCTTAATCTTCATTAGTCACCTATGATCTGATGATCAATCATGCATCACCAACTTGATCTATACCTTTCCATTTATATTGATGAAGTACATAGTTACCATTTGAAGAGAATAATTCTTGGAATAGCACATCACATGTCATTGATTTTACCCACTCCTTCAAGGCTCACTTAGCAATGATGGCATGGATTCCATGAAAAACAAAATGTTGGATCACTGTGCCCTTTCAAGATATTCATCTCTCACCATGCATCGTTGGTTCAATTTACTTTCAACATGTTCTAATAGTATTGTAAGAACTTGCACAATGAGATCTCAACTATTGGATCAAGTACTAGTCATTGATCATAGTCCATCTCCATCACGCATCGTGGATTCATGCCTCATTCTCCAAATCACATCAACAAAAGGCGAAGAAGATCAAGACACATGCACCTGCATGAAAAAATCAATGGCACAAAATACATCACTCCTAAGAGAATTTCAGATTAGTGAAGGAGAGTTTGAGATAGAGACTTTATCACTCATCAGCCTTTTGAAATAAAAAATCAAACATCTATCTGTGATGATCAATGAGAGAAACCATAAAATAAAATGACATCGTGTATCACTAATATAGATTTCCAAATATATGAGCAATTAGTGATACTAGAACTAGCAATAACATATTCCATAATGCATCACGAATTGAACTTTGGACATTTGAAACAAATCTATGATGTGCGGAATCAGTGAAAATATAGCTCATCGCTCATCGTGGATTTGAGCTCACAAACTCAAAATGGATGAGAGATGAGCAATATAGGACATTAGTGAAGAAAATTAATATGTTCTCATAAGTTTTTCTAAAAGGAGGAACCACCTAGGCTAATGAATAAAAGGCCTCAAGGACATAAGACATAATATTTCAAAGGATGTAAAGGCCAAAAAAGGCCAATCAAACAACCTTCTAGAAATAGAATATTTTCATAACTAAGAACGAGGTGTCGGTAACCTTAGGGGCTCAGATGAAATATGATTTTTCTAAATGAATGGGAATAGGCCACAATAATTCAGCAACAAAATAGAGCTCCAAGGGTTTTTCTAAAGTGATGTTTTGGCAGAAAAAACATCAGACAATGATGATGAACAAAACCCTAAGCCCAGTCATATTGAGAATGACTTAAATAGGGAAAAATAATCAAGGAAGCATGAGTTTCATCAGTGGCTCCACTTGGGGACATCTATTCCTCAGTGAACATAGCAAGAATACATAATCCAAGTGAAGAAGGACAAGTGTAAAGAGCCAAAAAACCAAGGCAAACAACATATGTAGAGTTTTTACATAAGCTACAGGACCCAACCATCCCTAAAAATCATGTTGTCCTTTCTCAAAAACCTTACTTTCCACTATTTGCACCCTGCTAAGGCTAAAAACACCATCATAAACTGCCCAACAACTAGTAACACTGCAAGTGATGTACTCAACTATTATAAACATGAGTCTGAATTTACAATCATCCTTTTTATTCATGTATCTTTGTGAACTATATCCAATCTGCAATACTTGATCAAAATCGCATCCCCTCTAACTCAATTTACCATCAAATTTCACTAAATATTCATCCAACTGAAGAGGGAAAGTGTAACATTCATACTCCACTTGATCACCACCATCATACAAGCTGATATCAAATTTATGTTTCTCACTAATCTGGAAATCCTCATACATACTACCTTCAAGGTTTCTATTATGACCAAACCCTCTGGAGTAATATCTCCATTTCATATCTAGAATTCAAAGGCCATTATCATCTAACTCTTGTCCTATGTTAAGCACATATTCATTTTATGTGATGAAGAAATACTTTCCATAGAAAGGATTTTGTTCCAATTGGTATTTGTATTCATCAGAGAAATATGTACCAAATATTCCTCTATATTATTCATTTCCTAGAGGGTTTAATTCAACATTCCCCATAGTAATTTTACTCTCATTAGGGATATTCTCACACGAGGAATTATCTTTAATTTTCCAAGTATTTAAAAATATTTCAATTTTAGAATCATTAACACATTCCCATCCTCCTTTATGATCATTGTCCAAATTGAAATTAAATATCTCAAAAGATGAGTTTAGTAACTCATATTTGATTTGATCAGTAGTAATTTGTTCAAGTACACCATTAGCTATTAAGTTATTTTTCTTGCATGTGCAAAATTTCTTCCAACTTAAACATTTCTCATTTTCAGCCAAACAAGATTTCTTAACACATTCCTCATTTAGAACTATGATGTCTACCTTTGTCATAAAAATTCTATATTCCATTGTTGTTTCATACAAACATCCTGAATCAAGACCTTGCTGACTACCAACACCAATCTCACTATTTTTAACATCAAGTTCAAGACCTTGCTAGCATAGATATTCTTGTCCTAAAATTCATTATCTACCACATTTCTAGGGCATTCCAATCTGAATACAATTGTATTGCAATTCAAAAATTCACCACATGCCATGTGTTCATCTAATGAAAAAGACACAACCTTGTGACTACTAGTAGAGTTGGATTCCTCAAGCATAAAGGAAGCCTTCATGTCAATATCATAAAAAATTTCATACTCCTTGTTAGAATTGTCAAAATTTTCATGTTCATCACTTTGATCTTGCATACTTAAAGGTATGTTAGTAGTTATTGCAAATATAACAATATCATAATCTGTACCACCAAATATATATTCTTCTTTCAAGATTTCTCTATCCTTTTCCTAAATAGAACCTTGATTGATAACAATAGGAGAGGCACCCTTGTCATCCTAAGACATCAAATTTTTCATAAATTCACATTTATCCTCCTCAACAATCTTGATCCAATCAATTATTTGATCAAAATATTATGGTTTCAATTCATTAGGCAAGGTATTAGGCCCTAGCTCATAGATGTCATATAATATGTCAATACAAATAGAATCCTCAAGTCATAACCTTTTAGGAATCTCCAACAAGGCATCTAAAAATATTGCTAGCAACTCATAGGGAAATTCCCCTTCATGTGTTTTCATATTATAAAGTCTAGGTAACACTTGATCATTATCACTTAGATTTTGTTGTAGTCCATATTGCATCTTTTGGTGATCAACATGTTGTGACTATGATCTAGATAAGGCATTAGGAATATCATTATTGAGGTTATCCTTTTCATCCTTATGCATGCCATTTTCATGACAAACATTAAGAAAATAAAAAGTGTAGCCATATATCCCCTCATCATTGGATATTTCATAATATTCTCAATATCCATAGCAATGTGATAGGCCTGATGTAATGTTTTTGGTTCCTTATCCATTATCAAATAACTCATCTCATTATCAAATGCACCTAGATACATAATATATCTACATTTTGTATAATTAGGCCTTAGGTGTTTAGGAATACTTCTAAATGCCTATGTGAATCTCAAGTTAAAAGTTGGAACCATCTCATCTCCATCCTTTCATATTCTCGTAAGTATTTTTTTTATCTCACTAGGACTAACCCTTTCACCAAGTTGTTCCACAAATGCTATCATGAATTCATTCCACAAACTTATAGAATGTATTAAAAAATATGAAAACCAGTCTCTAGCATTTTCTTTCAAATATTGAACAAAGAGCTTCATAACAACATCCTCATGGTCTACTTCAAAGTCACCCATCAAATCTATGAATACATTTAGGTGTTTAAAATCTGACACATCATTATTCCCTATGAATTTGGGTAGATATTTCCTAACATCATTGGGAATTTTATTACAAAAATCATGAATACCATTGAAATTAATGGACTATATCTCACCATAGAGAATTTATTTTAATGGCATGATAAGGATTGCATGCCTTGCATACTTCTACTTACAATTTCACAAGGGTATATAGGGAAGTGATATAAATCTCTTGTACCCTTATGTAGTCTTTCAATTAACTCAACACTATGTCATTTCTTAATTTCTATCATACTTTAAAAGCTCAAACATACCCATGCTTTAAAATTCCTTAAGAGGCATTGTTCAGGAGTAAGCATAATTCTTCAAAACATTTTTTATATTAAAAATTACACTTTAAAAGTATGTAAAATAAATACCATCATTGCCTTTGCTAGTGCTTAATTCACCCAATATGGAACTCAATTTTCTTCTAGATTCTCCAAAAATGGATTTCATAAAAATTTAATTCATCTCAAGAACTGAAAAACAAAAAAATACATGGATATGTTGCAATCGCTGTAAGTTCTTCCTAACTGGAAGTTGTCAAAGACTTGTTAGGTTCACATGACAAAGTTGCCACCTCTCTTACTAGAGGATTGAATTTTAAACAACATAAAACCTTCTGAAACTGAATATCATTTTGGGTCTTACAACAGTGGAGCCACACACAAATTCCTATAATTTACTACAACATAACCATTCTCATGTTTGAAAACTTTTTGGAAGCCAAACTTGATGTTCCAATTTTACTTGACTCTGTGATAGGGCGGTCTACAACTAGAGATTCACATTCCTCCCCAGTAGAGTTGCCATTTTTTCTGGTGATTTTTTATGAACCAAACTTGATCTCCTCCCTTACCTATGAAGTTTCCAAGGTTCAATTATTAATAAGGGTAAGGATTGGCCAACACACAAGTAAGAATTTAAGATTGAGGACATCTACTCTTTGGGCTTTGTGAAACCCAGGAGGGTAATCCCATTTGTACTTCTTAGATACTCATTTAATCAACAAAACTTTCATACATAGATGAATATCCATTAATTGATGATGCAGGAGCATCCTTGATTCTTTGTAATGCTAAATCAACCAAAAATATTTTCATTCACTTTTGTTCTTGTTCAGTTCAAGTTGGAATATTTGGTATATCTTCATATTTTCTCACCAGACCTTGTGGATCTATTTTTTCATCGTGGACATGTTCATTTTCCTTATTCCAAGATTTCAGCTTGATTGGATCTTTTTTGGGTAAGTTATCACTTTTGGATTAAGTGACAGTTTCTGGAACCAACATCAAGTAATTTCAAACCTAATGGCTAGTTTGATCTCTTGTGGATCTTTCCCATAACTTGAGGATCCTTGTGAGGTGTTTTGAATTATTCGATGGAGTGACGCCGACCTTAATTTTAGGTCCACAATTCATCTTAATCACCTATTGAGGAGAAATTTGAATTTGAGGTTGACCTATTCATGCATACATTACATTTCCTTCATCAGGGATTGTAATGATCTTTGGCCAATGTGGATGATTGTAGATCTCAGATGTGATATAAATAATTGTAATAGATCATTAATATAGAAATTAGAATGAATATGGGATTCGATTTGTAAGATTTTCGCTCACATTAAGGAGCATATAAGAACACTATATTTTGAGCATGTTGTATTAGGCCTATGAGCCCAATTTGTAAAACTGGATGTTGTTGGCTATATTTAATTGATTTTTTTGATACTACAAATTTTTAAATCTACATTTTCCTCCATATTCTGACTGGCTTCTATTGTGTAACTCTTGTTGCACGGTTTAGAATGTCCACTTCAAAGAACCTCATACCGTGACTACACCAGATTAGTATCAGAGTGATATTCATTCCATGAGAGATCATCAGATTTTGCGAAGTCTTATTGAATATTTGTTATGGGGTGGCAGATTGAGGATACGACCTGCATTTGCAAAGTACTTCTGTAAAAATGGCAGGAAGAAGAAATGGTAGAGGAAATGGAGCTCATGGAAATGAAGACCTAGATATAATGGAGATGTTGAGAGGAATTTTTGCTAGATTAGAAGCAGTCAAAGTGGCCTAGAGGAGAGGTTGACTAGTCGATGATGTGAGTGATGAAGAGGTAGAAGAACAAGAAGAAGAGAAAAGAGGAAATCAACCTAGCCTTGATCAAGGAGAAGATAGGTTCATAAGATCCCTAACCAGAGTAAATACTAAACCACATTTGAATCCAATGGATTATAATGGTAATTTGGATTCAGATGAATTTCTTGATTAGATAATGCATATAAAGAAGAATTTTTATTTTTAAAATACCCCTAAAGACAAAAAGATGAAATTTTATTGTACAAAGTTGAAAGGACATGCATCCCTTTGGTGGGAACATTTGCAGATAGATAGGAAAAGAAGAGGAAAGGAGAAGATGAAATAATGGGACCAAATGGTAAATAAGTATAAGAAATTTTTTATCTCTGCAGACTATCAGATCAGTTTGGTCTGAAAGTTGTAGAACTTGAATTAGGAGTCAAGTGTGATAGAGTATATTGAGGCATTCTACAAGTTGAATATTAGATCCAAAAATTAATAGGATGAGACTGAGAAAGTATCTAGATATGTGAATGGATCGAGGTCATATATACAAGATGAGATCAGTTTGATTAAATTGTCGAGTGTGGAGGAGGCATATCAATGTGCCCTAAAAGAAGAAGAGAAGTTGAATAAAATACATGAGCAAAGATAAAGAGGAAGAGGTGGAATATTTTAGAGAGGAATAATTTTTACTAGAGCAGGAAGAGAATATTTTACAGATCAAAATAAAGGAAAGGAAGTCAATAAGAATGATAATCCATACTATAGAGATGATGTAAATTCTTACCAGAGAGGAGGATATGGTGGTTACAGAAATGAGGGTTATAGAAAAGGTGATAGAGGAAAAGAGAAAGGAGTATTTAGGGGAACATTTTTTAAGTGTGGTGGAGAAGGACATAGAGAATTTGAATGTAATGAGGGAGAGACAAGTAGAAAGACAAAGAACTGTTAGTGTAATTAACATTTAATTACACCTGCATAACTTTAATTAGGTTTTGCTTGGGTAATAATTAGTTTACTTAAATTAATAGGTAAGATTTATTTAGTTGAGTTGTTTTTAGGTCAACATTAGGGTTGCATACATTGCTTTTATAAAGCAATTCTCTTACTGTAATTTCTTAATTCTAAATATTATCAATTTGCACATTTCATGCAAAGCTCTACTTTTTTGATGTTTTTCTCTTGCGTGGAAGGTGTTTAGGTTTGCATGTCTGATCTAGGGTTTCTAACATGGTATGAGAGCCTTGACATTCAGCCCCTTCTCAAATTTTGGAGAAATTCATTATAGAGTTCGTTCGGGGTTCCTCGAGGGTATCATGCCTTGAGTTTATATATGCAACATCTTGGATCAAATTGGGCTTCATCATTGGATTGAGAGCAGTGGAAAAAGTCAGGTTTGACTTTCATTTTGCAGATTTTGGTCATTTTTGCCAGATTTGTGAGGGTTTCATGTTTGCTTATTTTTTGGAAGCTCTAGGTGAAGCCTATTTTTCAAAGTATCTTGGAGCAAAACGGACACTACCATCGCGTTTGCAATGCCCCAAAACCCTATGATCACCCTTCCTTTCGTTGATTTTGACGAAGTTGATCCGGAAGGAAAAAAATTTGCCAAGAGAGCCATACAGCCAACCCAGCACGCTACACGAGGCAAAAATGACACGAAAATCGAAAAAAATGCCTAAAAAATAAAAAACCGCCATCGATTTTCACACCACTAGTTCAGAAGGTTATTGCCATTGGGAAGCCACCGGGCGACCACCAAGTAGCCACACGCCAGCCACTCAGCTCAGCGGTGCCACTCCACAAAGTCGTCAGCCATTTCAACCCCCGTCGGCTCCATTTGCAAAGGCGCGGTCACATGCTCCCCAGCCATAGTCACATGGGTGACTAGGGGCTCCACCCCAGCCCCCTTCCCGCCAACCTGTGGTCACACACAGGACCAGGGGCCAAATTTTTTTTAGCCCCTTGGGCTGCCTGTAGGCCTTATTGGCCATTCTGAAGCACTTTCACCAAATCGAGCATAACTTTTTCATACAAAGTCAGTTTTTTGCAAACAAGATATCATTGTAAAGCTGGTTCTAAGACTATTCTGTTGGTGTAGGTTATTTTATTTGATTATGCTCCAATTGAATTTTTCAGGTCCTAGAACTCAGATGTTGTTGGTTTCACTCTATCTTCATGCAAATGGATACCTATCACATGCGAAAGAAATTCAGAACAAACAAGAAGTTTTGTGCAAATGGATACCTCACATGCAAAGACATGTAACAAACAAAAAGTGCAAAGTTAAAATGCATTATTAGAATCTCAAATTATTACAAAGAGATCAATCCTTATGAAGGAGATCAAGAAACCCTAAATGAAACCCTAGTGTGCACACTTAATAATTAATCAATTATTAATGTGCCTAAGTTTAGCTTAAGCAACTAAAGGAATAAGTGACTTAATTAATTAACCCATATGATATAATTAATTAATAATAATAACTTATTATTCTAACACCCTGAACTTAGGAAGAAGCCAAAACACTATAAGAAGATGCATGCAAGCAAAGATGGGTCTCGACAACTAGGCCTGATCAGGTACCCATTTACAAATGCAAGAAAGAGGTAGAGGAGGAAAACCCAGTGGGACAAAACCCCCCTACAATGATATGAGATGTTGTAAAGAAGCACTGGAAGAACTCTGTAGAGTAACACTAGAACCGAAATCTGGCAAGCAAGGAAAGATACTTCTATCTACTACTAAAACTGGATAAGAGTCTTTGATTGACTCAAGGAATCATGATAAAGAAATAGCAAACCCGATGCCTTAGAACACTCGAAAACTCCAAACAGGAACAACCCTGGAATCTATGAAGCAATAGTCGATTATTGAATGATGTATCACTAAAAATCAAGTGCAAAGATGCAAGGTGCACTCTCCCAACTGCCAAAATATCCAAGTAATCTCCAAAGCACCCATTGGGAAAAATATCGAATAATGATAAACCTGGGATAGATACAGAAAAAAGTGCATAGATAGCAATGTAGAGCTCCTCAATACCTTTCCAACACCACAAAGATAGCGAAAATCAGAGATCATGGCAAAAAGTTATGAGCTCGGAAGAATAAAATAAACATCTGACTTCAAACAGTAAAAAATTAGTAAAACATGAAAATACTATAAAATTACCTACACGGGAAGATAGTGCTCGGAACCAGCTTTCTAGTGATATCTTGTTTGCCCAAGTTATGCCAAAAACAAAAAAAATTGCTCTTTTAGGGAAAATTTAGGGTTAGGAGGGGCAAAGAGGGCCGTACGATCGATGACGTAATGCTGACATCAGCAGTTCACTGGAAATAATTTGATAGCCTGGAGGCCGTCGGCACAAAAATCCAGACCCCTACAACAAAAATTTGGCAGAGCTCCTGGTCGTCGATATGACCAGGGGCTTGGAGTTGGAGTTGGAGTTGGTCGGGGGTCGGGCGCGGAGCTCCCGGTCCCCCATATGACCTTGGACTGCATTGGATGGCCCACGGGGGCTGACTAGGACCTGCAGCCAGATGGGGGAGCCACTGGTGGTTGGCGGCTCACGGGTGGTATGGCGGTGGTCGCCTGGTGGAGCAGTGGCGGCAGGACCATTTTTACTGGCTGCACAAAACCCCATGCGCCAAATTGATTTTTTTGCATGATTTTCGAAAAAAAATTGCCTCATGAAGCATGCTGGGGAGGCCGTGCAGCCTTCATGGCAATTTTTTTTGCCTTAGAAGCCTACTTCTTAGAAATTGATGATTTGATAGGCATTTCTAGGGTTTTGGGATGCTGCAAATGCAATGGCAATGTCCGTTTGAGCCCAAAGTGTCATGAAAAAATGGCTACCCCCAAATCTTGTAGAAAAGATGCTTGTGGAAGCCCTTGTAGTTGAAACTCACTAAGAGGCCATATCTTCAGATCATGAACAGGCAGCTACAGGTCTGGAGCTCTGATACCATGTTAGTTTCACTCCAGAGGGCATATCTTTTGACTCGGTGATCTTTTTTTTGCCATTCTTGTGGAATTAGAAAGCTGGTTCAGTCCTCTACATAGATCTAAGGTCTTTCTTAATTTTTTGTTTATGCATGTTTAGGCATTCTCTTCTTTTGCATTCATTGGGGATTGTAATAAATGAACTCTTATACAGCTCCATCAGGGGGGTTTCTTGCATAATAATCTAATTAGAGTCTGTATGTACTTTGATCTTCATCATGTTTTGATGGCAACTCACATGGGTTGTAATTTGGTTTCTTAGTTTCTTTTGGCCACATTTTTTTCTTAGCATGACACATATCAGATTCATATCGATTCACACTTTAGATTGAGAGCCTATGGTTAATGATCTACATCGGATCCATCTCAATTTGAGGGCCACTACATTTATGGTTAATGTTTGAGAGTCCTTATGGTACTTTTTCCCATGGAAGAGTTTTAGTCTTATTTTGACATCGGCATTGAGATTCACGGCTTCCAGATTCTATCATTGTCATTTCATCTACTGTTGCTTTATGGATTCTAGGGTTGTTCCAGTTTGGTGTTTTCGAGTGTTCTGTGGCATCAGGTCTATTGCTGCATTATTATGATTCTGATATGGTTTCTTGTAGATAGAAGTATCTTTCCTTACTTGCTGGATTGCGGTTCCAGTGTTACTTCACAGTGTTCTTCCAGTGCATCTTTACAGCAGTCATCTCATTGTAGGGGGGGTTGTCCCACTGGGTTTTCCTTCTCTACCTCATTATTGCATTTTTACATGGGTACCTGATCAGGCCTTATTTTTGGGACCCATTCATACTTTCTTGCATTCATCTTAGTTTTAGGTGCATGCTTATTTAGTCTCCCTAAGTTGCATTTATGGGGGGGTGTTAGTGTAATTAATATTTAATTACACCTGCATAACTTTACTTAGGTTTTGCTTAGGTAATAATTAGTTTACTTAATTAATAGGTAAGCTTTATTTAGTTGAGTTGTTTTTAGGTGAACATTAGGGTTGCATACATTGCTTTTATAAAGCAATTCTCTTATTGTAATTTCTTAATTCTGAATATTATCAATTTGCACATTTCATGCAAAGCTCTACTTTTTTGATGTTTTTCTCTTCTATGGAAAGTGTTTAGGTTTGCATGTCTGATCTAGGGTTTCTAACAAGAACAATAGAAGAATAAATTTTGTTGAGAAGGATCATGTGAGATCATCTAATAAACCAGAAGAGGGAGAAGTGTTGGTGAACAAAAGAGTATTGTGTCAAAGTGAGATGGAGTAGGGATCATTGCAAAGAAATAATTTGTTCTGAACCAGATGCAAGGTAGCTAGTAAATGTTGCAGAATGATTATTAATAGTGGAAGCTCTAAGAACCTTGTTTTTGAAGAAATGATGACCAAATTGAAGCTATAAATATTGAAACACTCGAAACCCTATCAGATAGCATGGATTCAAGATGAGCATAAGATACTAGGTGAAATTGAAGTAAGGAAATTATCTTGATGAAGTTTTGAGTGATATCATGCCTATGGATGTATGTCATGTTTTGTTGGGAAGGCCTTGGTAGTACGATAGAAAGGCTATTCATGATGGAAAGAAGAACACATATACCATTGTTTCTAACTAGATGAAGCAAAAGAAATTTCCCTTGGAGGATGTTCCTAAATTTGAGGTTTGCACGAGTGATAGAATTTTTTTGGTTGATGGAAGGAGATTTCTAGATTGATTGAGACATGAGAACATGTGCTATGCCTTGGTTCCTAAGAAGGTTGAAGACTTGAAGCATGTAGAAGAACAACCAGAGGAGATAAAGGATTTTCTAGTAGAATATGAAGCTATCATTTTGGATAATTTACCTGATGGATTGCCACATATGATGAGTATTATTCATTGCATGGATTTGATTCATGGAGCTATTTTTCCTAATAAAGTAGCACACTGGATGACACTAGCAAAGAATGAATAGTTGAATAGACAAGTGCAAGAGTTGTTGAGCAAGGGTTTGATTAGATAAAGATTAAGTCCTTGTGCAGTACCTATTGTGCTAGAACCTAAGAAGGATGGGGAATGGAGGATGTGTATAGACTCTAGAGCCATAAACAAAATCACAGTGAAGTATAGATTTCCCTTGCCTCAAATGTATGGGTATGTGCAGGATCATGATGGGCCAAAAAGTGGCTATATGTAAGCCATATGATGGCTCATGTGGGTGACGCCTTTTTTTTTACGCAAAATTGATGAAAGGAAAAGGGTTTCTAGAGGAGATTCTCAGCTTTCCACCAGTATAAATTATGCTTTACTTTGAATTTAATAAATTATTATTATTCATTTTCTATTAGAATTATGAATAAAGTCCTGATTGATAGGTTGATTGAAAACAATCTATAACTTTCAAACGGTATCACATTTTTTGAATCTGAAACATGTGTCACATTCTACACTTCACATACTATAGGATTAAAAAAAAAAATTGAATTTCATGAATTTTTGACCAAGTTAAGGTGGTTAGACAGACAAGCTTTTATAATTTTTAAAAGTTGTAATAAACAATTCATAATTAATTATTTAATTGGAAAAAAATAATAAAAAAGTATGCATCACATCAGGACATGAGACCTCTACTTATATCTAAAATATTATATAAAAATATTATCATTTTACTATGGTTAGGGTGGTTAGACAGACACCTACTTCTTATTTTTACCCTGAAATTTAAATACTACTCCATTGAAATTTTAAATTTTCACCGAATATATTTTTCTTTTTTAAATAAAGGTTTAGTAGTTTAGAAACTACATTCAATTTTCTACAAATTATATTTTTACATTTTTCTGAAATAATATAGATAACTTATTCAAATTTTTACGTCAAGTTGTCTAACTCTGATTTTTTGTCTTTTTATATCCACTTAAGGGCTTGTTTTTTCCATGATGATCCTGCACATACCCATATGATATTATGGATTGTTTGAGTGGAGCTAAATAATTTACAAAGATAGATTTGAAGAGCAGATATCATCATATCAGAATCATAGAAGGGGATGAGTGGAAGAAAACTTTCAAGAGAAATGAAGGGTTGAATGAGTGGTTGGTGATGCCTTTTGAACTAACAAATGCACTAAGTACTTTCATGAGGTTGATGAATGAGGTATTGAATAAATTCTTGGGAAATTTTGTGAGTGTCTATTTTGATGACATCTTGATTTCCTACAAGACTAGAGAAGAACATTTGTTGCATATAAGATAAGTTTTACAAAGGCTGGAAGAAAAGAAGTTGTTGATAAAAATCAAGAAGTGTAGTTTCACGAAGGAAGAACTGGTATATCTGGGATTTGTGATATTTATGAATGGATTGGAGATGGATCTTGAGAAGGTAAGAACAATTATTAATTGGCCTACATCGGAAATAATTTGAGAGGTAAGATGATTTCATGGATTGGCTAGTTTCTACTGAAATTTCAGTTCTATTTGCAGTCCTATGACAAAAACAATGAGAGGAGATAAGATATATTTTAGGTGCACATCTGGAGCAGACCAAAGTTTTGAGTTATTAAAATATAAGGTGACTGAGTAGCCCTGTGTTGTCTTTAACATACTTTAATAAGGTATTTTCAATAGACTGTGATGCAAGTGGAAATGCAATTGGAGCAGTATTAAGTCAAGAAGGAAGACCAGTAGCTTATTTCAGTGAGAAATTGAATGACGCTAGGAAAAGGTATTCAATGTATGACTAGGAGTTTTATGCCATGTTTCAAGCCTTTAAGAATTGGATACATTACTTGTTTCCTAAGGAGTTTGTGTTGTATACAGATCATCAAGATTTGTAGTATTTGAACAATCAGGGTAAATTGAATTAGAGACACATGAGATTGTTAGAATTATTGCAGAGTCATACTTTTGTTTTGAAACATAGGAGTGGAAAGTCAAATAGAGTTGATGATTCTTTGAGTATGAGAAGGAATTTATTAGCAGAGATGAAAGTGGAGGTATTAGGATTTGGTGAATTGAAGAACTCATATGAGGATGACCTATATTTTGTATAACCTTGGAGAGCTTGTAAAGAACCAGTCTTGGAGGATAGGAGTCATTGGTTGGATTATTTCATTCAAGAGGATATGTTTTTCAGGGGGAATCAATTGTGTATACCTCAGAGTTCAATGAGGGACAGTTTGGTGAAAGAAAAATATAGTGGAGGATTGGCAAGACACTTTGGAATTGATAAGATAGTAGCATTGGTAGGTGAGAATTACTTTTGGCCATAAATTCATAAGGATATTAGAAAATTTGTGTAGAGTTGCAAATTTTGTCAAGTTGAAAAAGGGAGTATTTGGAATATTGGATTCTATAAACCTTTGACAGTTCTGGAGAGACCTTGGGAGGATATTAGCATGGATTTCATACTTGGTTTGCCAAAGAAGCAAAGAGGTAATGATTCCATATTTTTGGTGGTGGATGTATTTTAAAAAATGGCACATTTAATACCTTGTAAGACGACAAAAAATGTAGTACATGTAGCAGATTTTTTTTTCAAGGAAATAGTCAAATTGCATGGATTACCTAGCAGTATTGTTTCAGACAGAGATACAAATTTTGTTGGTTACTTTTGGAGGACAGTTTGGAAGAAGTTAAAGATAGATTTAAAGTTTAGTTCTAGTTTTCACCCATAGACTGATGGACAAAAAAAGGTAGTAAACAAGAGTTTGGGGAGTTTGTTGAGATGTTTGGTTGGGGAGAAGACTGGAAGTTGGGATTTAGTCCTTTCACAAGCAAAGTTTCTTACAATAATTTAGGGAACAAGAGTCCTGGAAAGACACCTTTTAATATTGTTACTGGAGTTCATCCCAGAGGTATATCAGAGTTGCAAGACATCAGTAAGGAAGATAAAAGGAGTGCACAAGTAGAGGAATTCATAGAATATCTGAAGAAAGTGCATACTCAAGTAAGAAAATAGTTGGAAGATATGAACCAAAAGTATAAGGAGCGAGAAAATAAAAAGAGGAGACATAAGCAATTTGAAGTAAGAGATGAGATGATGGTTTATTTGAGGAAGGAAATATTTCTATTTGGAACATACAATAAGCTCAAGATGAGGAAGCTTGGTCCCAGTAAGATTTTGAAGAAATTTTATTCAAGAAATGTATTTGAAGTAGAGTTATCGGATGGCGTGGGTATATCACTTATATTCAACATTGCAGATTTACATCAGTACCATGAAGCACAATTTAGTGAAGAAAATAAAGAAAAATTTGAAAAATAGTTTCCTATAAAACAATCATATGAGATAGAAGAGAATTTGGATATCAGAGATGGGAGGAAAATGTGTGAAAGACAGTACAAAGAATATCTTGTGAAGTTGAAAGGAAGACCGGTGGAGAGTTCTTCTTGGATTTCTCAGGTTAAGGTAGATCGTATTGGTTTTCCTTTAGCCCTAGAAAAGTGAGGCACTCACTTTTCAAATAACCATAGATGTCTAATGCAAAAGCATCCTTGGTTCTTTGCAATCCTACATCAACCAAAAATATTTTCATTAAGTTTTGTTCTTGTTCAATTCTTGTTTAGTTCAAGTTGGAAATTTTTTTATATCTTCATATTTTCTCACCAAACCGTGTGGATCTATGTTTTCATCATGGACATGTCCATTTTCCTTATTCCAATATTTCAGCTCGATTGGATATTTTTTTGGAAAGTTATCACTTTCGGATTAAGTGATAGTTTCTCGAACTGGCACTAGAATAATTTCAAACCTAACGACTAGTTTGATATCTTGTGGATCTTTCCCATAACTTGCGGATCCTTGCAAGGTGTTTCAAATTGTTCCATGGAGTGGCCCCAACCTTACTTATAGGTCCACACTTCATCTTATGAACCTATCGAGGAGAAATTCAAATTTCCAGCTGACCTATTTGTGCACATGTTACATTTCCTTCATAATGGATTGTAATGATCTTTGGCCGATCCGGATTATTGTAGATCTTGAATGTGATATAAACCATTTTAATAGATCATTAGAATAGAAGTTAGAATGAATATGGGATTTTATTTTTAAGATTTTCACTCGTATTAAGGAGCATATAAGAACATTGTATTTTGAGCATGTTGTATTAAGCCTGTGAGCCTAATCTGTAAACCCATATGTTGTCAACTATATGTAATTGAAATTTTTGATAATACAAATTGTTGAATCTACATTTGCCTCCATATTCTGAGTGGCTTATGTTGTGTAACTCTTGTTGCACTGTCTAGACTATTCTCTTCGAGGACCCTCCTACCGTGACTGCACCGATTGAAAATAGATAAAATTCACTAAAGGATTGGCCAACCTTCAAAATAAAAACTATCTATAGATAGGAATCAAATGATACTTCAGATTGATACATTCTTCAAATGTTGGTTGTAGTGATTTTTTCATCATTTTCAGTATCTAGCTAGATACATAACAAAACTCAACTGACATCCAAGTCAAACTAATGAAGATACCAGTGTCACCTTCATGGGACAATAGATTCATATTGAAATTAAATAGTACATACACTAACAATTCATCCTAGTAGTTTATGGACCATTTGTATACTACCTTATAGCATCCAACTCACTATATTTAAAACATGATTTCTTACAAAATCCTATATCATTTTCCTCACAAACTCATGACCTTACTTTAGCATTTAATCAAACCCTTGAATTGAAGCATAAGAAAAATAATTCATTCAATTTAAACAACACAAGGAAAATGGTCCACTATAATTAACAATTCCATTCATAGTCTGGGTATGTGCAGGATCATCATGGAAAAAATACGCCTTTAAGTGGCAATGAAAACTAAAAACACCAGAGTTAGGCAACTTGACGTAAAAATTTGAATAAGTTATCTATATTATTTCAAAAAAATGTAAAAATAGAATCTGTAGAAAATTGAATGTAGTGTCTAAACTACTAGACCTTTATTTAAAAAAACTAAATCTATTTGGTCAAAATTTGAAATTTTAATGGAGTAGTACTTAAATTTCACGGTAAAAATAAGAATTAGGTGTTTGTTTGACCACCCTAACCACAATAAAATGATAATATTTTTTTATAATATTTTAGATATAAGTAGAGGACTCATGTACCGATGTGATGCATATTTTTTTTATAATTTTTTTCCAAGTAAATAATTAATTATGATTATTTTTATTACAAATTTTAAAAAATTATATAAAAACTCGTTTGTCTAACCACCTTAACTTGGTAAAAAATTCTTGAAATACAATTATTTTTGTTAATCCTATAGTATGTGAATCATAGAAAGTGACGCATATTTTGGATTCAGAAAATATGATACCATTTGAAAGTTATAGATGTTTTTCAATTAGCCTATCAATCGAGACTTTTTTTGTAATTCAAATAGAAAATGAGTAATAATTATTTATTAAATTAAAAGTAAAGCATAACTTATATGGGTGGAAAGCTGAGAATATCCTTTAAAAATCCTTTTTATTTCATCAATTTTGAGTAAAACAAAGTCGTCAGCCACATGGGTCATCATATCACTTACATATTGCAAATTTTTGGCCCATAATGATCCTGCACATACTCATCTACAAAGAAAATACATAGGAGAACATGTACTTTAAATTGATAATTTATATTACTCATGTTACAGTAAAACCCTTTTAAGATAATAACATCATAACTATATACGAAAAAACTGACTCATGGTATATCCGTTAATCTATCTGTTTACATTATGCTCTTTTTCTAAGAATAGAATTTTCACCTAGACCCCTCTAAGACTTCAAAACTCTAACTATCTCCTGTAATCAGCCTTAGGAAAATCCTCATGAAATTCAAAAACTGTAAGACGACTAGACCTTAGTCTGGGTTGGCACACCAAACTTTCCCATTTCCAAAAACCTAGATGAAAGCTAGCAAATTTTAAAAAAGTAGAAAATCTAACTAGCCCAAAGACCTCAGAACAAAATTTACATAAAAGAACACCCACAACCCTTGTCAATTACATCTAGTCCCAAAAATCTAAAAATTCTAGAAAAACCTAGAACATGGATTTTAGAGAGCTCATATGACTACCAAATTACCCAGAATTTCACATCAACTCCTTAGCACTCGAGTAGTGTACTTATGATTCACACCTCATATTTTCTATAGACTACAAATGGTGAAATCAAACAACAAAAAAATATTGAATTAAATAGATTATTTGGAGCATGAAATAATTAATGTTTGAAGAACTCCTCATGCGAGCGAGTTGATAAATTAGCAGTTGGGTTTTGAACCTAAGCCATTGATGTTTGCGGATTTAAAACATCATCAATGGAGAGCTCAAGTATTATTTTTTTCCTTTGCAACTTATTCCTAGAAAGTAGCGATGCCACCTCAAATACTACCATGTTGTCCCTTAATCTTCATTATTCACCTATGATCTGATGATTAATCATGCATCACCAACCCAATCCATACATTTCCATTTATATCGGTGAAGTACATAGCCATCATTTGAAGAGAATACTAGTTGGAATATCACATTGCATGTCGCTGATTTTTCCCACTCTTTCAAGGCTCAGTTAGCAACGATGTCATGGGTGTGATGAAAAATAGGTCATTCGATCACTATGCCCTTTGAATATGTTCATCTCTCATCATGCATCATGGGTTCACTTTACTTTCAGTAGGTTCTAATAGCGATGTAAGAACTTGCAAGATGAGATCTCAACTATCAGATCAAATACCTATCCTTGATCATAGTCCATCTCCATCGTGCATTGTGGATTCATGCATCATTCTCTAGATCACATTAGCGAAGGGAAAAGGAGATCAAGACATGTGTACCTGCATGAAAAAATCAATGGCACAAGACACATCACTCCTAAGAGCACTTCAGATCAATGAAGGAGAGCTTGGGATAAATACTTTATAATTCATCGCCCTTTTGAAAAGAACAATCAAACATCTACCACAAAAGGTCATTATGTATCACTAATAAAAATTTCCAAAGATATAAGCAATTAGTGATGCCAAAAGAAATAGTGATAACATAGTCCATCACGCATCACTAATTCAGCTTTGGACATTTGAAACAAATCCATGATGCGTGAAATCAAGGTAAATGCAACTCATCGCTCATCGCAAATTTGAGCTCATAAACCTAAAATGGATCAACGATGAGTTATATAGGGCTTTAGTGAGGACACTTAACATGTGCTCATAAGTTTTTCTAAAAGGGGGAACTGCCTAGGCTGATGAATAAAAGGTCTCAGTGACATATAATATTTCAAACGATGTAAAGGCCAAATAAGGCTAATCTAGCAACCTTATAGAAATAAAATATTTTCATAACTAGGTATGAGGGGTCGGTAACCTTACAGGCTTAGATGACGTAAGATTTTTTAAAATAATCAAGAACTGGCCACAACAAGTCAGGAAAAAATAAAGCTCTAAGGGTTTTTCTAAAGTGATATTTTGATAGCGAAATCCTTAAACAATGATGATGAAGGAAACCCTAAGCATACTCATATTGAGAATGACTTAAGTTGGCCAAAATAATCAAGCAATCATGAGCTCCATCATAGTCATCTTTTAGAACTTTGCATATTCTTGTACCCTTTTGCTCGAAACCTATCCCAACATAGTTTTCTAGAAACAAGATTGATTCACCCAGCTTGGCGAATGAGTCCCATTCAACCTTGAAATAAAAAATTCTAATGATTCAAACCTTCTTTCTTCCTTCTCTAGTTTCCCAGGTGCACACTTTATTTTTTATAATTTCTTGTTGCATTTCACTTACCTTTCTAGTTCATTTAGTATTAGTTTGCATTCAATTAACGATTTCCATTTCATCTATCATTTCATTATCTTTTCCAAGTGTAAACTTGGTGGTGAACCCCTCATTAGATCATATTCAACCCATAGAACAACCCTAAAATAATATTTTTTTCTCTTTTTCCATTGACATGTTTAGTGTTATCCTTTGAATGGAATCACTGTGAAAGTGGGTGTGATAACACTTAATCATGCTCTCCCCCATTTTTCAAAGGTTCCACAAATACATATAAAAGGACCTCTCAAGTAGAAATTGGACCATCATTGAGTGCATCTAGTCATTGACGATTCAGGGCTAGTCAAAATATTGTTCACCGTGAATGATTATCTAAATACAAAAGTACATCAAATCTTCCCAATCATGCATTTTCATTACTATTTAGTCAACGCATGAGTATTATCATGTTTAAAATCTCATTTGTGTAGTGAAACCTATGTAGCTTCCTAAGAAACTAAGATTTTCCTTTGTTTGGGGTTGCAAATGACTCTTGAGAAATTACATTTCTTTGTTGATTTTTTTCTCATAAAATGTTGGTGAGAAAAGATAAAATTGTAATATGTATATGCTTCTCTCTAGTAAATGTAAGCATGAGCCAAAGTTCTCTCATTTTACCTTAATTACCAGTCAATTTTATTTTTTCATTATCTCCCTTGTGTTGCAATCATAATGATTTATGCATTCAATAACTAGATTTGTGCATTCCATTGTGACTAGAAAAGATATGGCTTGTAATAATACACTTTTTGTTAATCATTGCATTATTGGGGACTTATCATCTTCATCAAATTTTCATAAAATCTATCCAAGTTTACATGCCCTAGCTTAGTGTCTTTGATTTTTGGTAAGGTTCTCGATAACCCAGATGTAATGCCCCGCCAAGTAACCTTAAAGGAAGTTGCAATTAACATCATAAGCGAACCAATTTTTTTTTTTTTTAAAGTGCATTTAACATATACATTCACTTACTAATTAACAACAACCTCTAAGGCTACAAGGTTAGGATTACTTAAACCCACACATACATATTACATATAACCATAGCCTTATGAACTTTATGATATAAACATCATACATCATAAGAATACTACATAACATAATAAGATAATCAACCAAGATACAATCTCATAAACATTATCTTAATCCAATAGATACATCACTCATTCCCAGAATGAGGCAATAGTACATAAGATTACAATTACATAACTCCACCTCATAATCATAAGAGGGATAAAATAACTTATACAAATTAAAATATTACAATGCAAGATAATACAACAAGAACTGCGAGCTGTCCATCTGGATATCTCACCACCAAGTACTGAAGATAGATGGGGACCCAACGGTTTTGGTGCATGTTCCACCCTACCAATGTGGTACCCGAAGGCCCACCCCCCATGCTAGGAGATAGTAACAAAGTAACATGGACAAGATTCTACTACCTCTAACCAAAGGCAGACTCAAACTGACTTATACTGTTATAACCAACCAAATGAATTAACAAGTACAACTCATTCACCATACAAGTACGAATCAAGTACAACTCAAGTACAATACAAGTACAAATAAAATACAATACAAGTACAATACAAGTACAACTCCAACATCACTGACATAGGTCACATTACTTCCAGACATAATAATAATCAAGTATGCTCACAAAACCATACACATAAAACAATTAACAACAGTTGTCATAGATAGAGTGTCATCGCAAGGTTTGTCATGAGATCTCCTCTAGGCATTCTTGATAGGCTCCGGCACAAGTAATCCTGGTGGCCTCAACCGAATCCCGGCACTCATACTCACTCATGCGGAATCAACTACCTCTCGCAAGAACTAGATAGTTGATCTGGCCATTCCAGGCCTTCTCACTCATCCCAAGTCTAAACAAGCCCTTGCGTCTATGAGTGAGGATTAAATTATCTTGATTAGTGAGAAGTTAGTCCTAATATTCTAAGTACATTATTTTAATTATCACTTATTTAAATCACTCCTGAAGGTTATCCAATTTACCTCTTTGGGCTCTGGTGCCTAATAGAAGCCACTCTTCTATTCAACAACACACATCCAAACAATCCACCAAGGGAACCACAAGTGCATACCAACTAGGCATCATAATCCACTCCAACACAAGGATGATACAAATAATAGAAACTCACTCCAAACATCTTGGAGGAAAACAATCACATAGTCCACTCCTTTCACAGGAGGTAAAAAATATCTCACTCCAAACATCTTGGAGGCAACAACACATAGTCCACTCCTTTTACATGAGGCAACAAGATGAAACCACACAATAAGGTCACTCCATACAAGGAGACACGGATCCCATAATCCGCTCCTAAACCAAGGAGGTGCAAACATCCCCGTTCATGAAAACCGGGTAAAACTGAAAAGACGCCATTCACTACCCAAGGGAAAACAACTAGATGGCATAAAGATTCAATAACCCTTATCCTTTAAGTTCTTCTGGAAGACTTATAATTTAGGACTAACACTAAATCCCAAAACCAACAATGCAACTTGACGACATAGCAACAAAAGCATTCAAGTCATCAATCAAATCTAATATTTGGATTTCCTAAATCCATACTCATTCAATAGGTAGTGTTGACAAAGTCAAAGACATGATAAGTAGATCATCTAATATAATCATAACCCCTATTTCCCTTTTCATTATTGGAAATCTAAAACAATTAAACTTACTTCCCTTTACTGAATACAAAGAATTAAATCTTTTAAGATAAGCATGAGGAAGATACTACTTTTGGATATACTAAATCCATATCTCTTTCATAATCCAATCACAATGATTCAATTAATCTAAATAGAAATTAATAAATAACATAATTGATTGCCTCATCAATAAAACAACTTCTTAATTTACTTTTAAATCGACACAAATCCATGCAAGTAAATTTTTTCCATTTCCTAACCAAATCTTACATCTCATTCAATTTTCTATTTAAATCATTCAATCACTTTAATATAATAACATATTGTTTCTCTATCCATTTTCCATATACACTAATCAATCCATTTTTAAATCTCTATTCAATAATACATTGCATGCATCTCATTAAATAAAATACGATAATGAATTTTACACTGAATATATATATATATATGCTCCATATTATATAGACACCATTAATATTCCATTCACAATGACTAGATTTCTCTATGGAACTAAATAGAACATAATAACTATTTGTCTTTTTCAATTTAGTTAGTTCCTAAATTTACTTATAATGCAACCTAACACTATTGCAAACAATATTTTCCAATTTTCTATCCGGAGTCTATGTCTCATCAACCATCCATTTAAAAACATGAAATTTCATCAATGTATAAAAATATCTTTTGGCTTGTCTATTTGGCCACGCATTCATATTGTTTATAATTAAATCTCATAATTAAAACAAACATTTAAATATAAATATTTCTATAATTCTTCAATATATTTAAATATCCATTTCCTTATCAATTTTGACCATACATTCAAAACTTATCATTTAAATTCTTCATGCAAAGCTAAATTGCATGCACTCAAATAAAACAAGGTAAATACTGATTGAAAATACTCATGGATATATATATACATTTCAATATATTTTCTTCAATCATATTAACAAAATAACCATTTCCTTTTTAAATCAAGTAATTATTTCTATTAAAAAATATCTTTCTCTATACATTTTCTACACATACCAATTATCTCTTTTAGAACACTAATAATACCCAATTTGCAAACAACAGAATAAAATAAGATAAAATATTATTTATTCTCTCAAATGGATATATACCTTCACTATATATATACTAAATATAAATTAATATATTTAAATATATTTAATCATTAACATATCTTCTATCCTTTGCAGAATATCAAATTGTTTAATTCAAAATAAAATACCCCTAATCACTAAATTTCCAAAATATAAATATATATTTTTCCAATTAAATCAAATTAATAATTGGACCTTTCACACATGAATTTAAATTCCACAATTAAATTTTAAATTATGCATTATCTAAATCAAATATTTAACTCCTTCAATTATACTTTAACATGCCATTTTAAAATAAACAATAATTTTTCCATACGTTTATAATATTAATTCCATTAATCAAATATACAAATTTTATTTAAAATAATATAAATAAATATAATACTTTAGTATTATAAATTATAATATAAAATATTATTAAATAATATTTTAATATTATAATAACAATACCTAAAATATTAATACTTATAAATATCAATTTATTATTATTTTCTTTTCAAAACAGCCATGGGAAAATAGTTTAATAGCAGTCTCATGTTTTAAGCATAACTCAAAAACTAAGATCTGGGTATTTGAGATTTTTGGACAAGGATTAGAAAATTGCAAAATGCAAAAACCGTTGAAATTTCGTGAAAACCCAGTTTGTGAAAGTGAGGTTATAGGCGACGCAATCAGACCATTTTACCATGAAAATATAACTATACTGCAGATTTTAAAATCCGTTTTTTGATAATAAAAGAAAAGTTTCATTTTCTAATAACATTCTAAATGCATTGTTCAATCTCTATGTTTAATTTCAATAACAACAAAATCAATTCCTCCAAATAATTTAAATTCAACTAAGGTTTTCACAATTTTCACTCAAGAATTTTCACAAGCAAAGGTTGTAAATTTATTTAATTCTTTTCTTCTAATATCAAGTTCGTTTTCTAAAACAGATTTAACAAACAAATCTTTAATCATTACTATTTTAAAAAAAATAATCAAGAACAATAAAATACAAAGAGGAAAACCTGGTACAAGAAGCTACGGGAAGAGATGAATTTCTGATGCAAGCCTCCTCCAAAGATTTCCTGAATTTTCTTCAATCCTCCAATGAATCCAATCCAAAACCAAACAAATGCAAACAATTTTTCCTTCAATCAATTCTACAATCATACTTTTTTCAAACCCTTGTGCAAATTTTCCAAAATTTCTTCCCTGCTGTAAAAATGTATTTTTTTCTTTCTAAAAGATTTTTTTGCCCTAAAATTAAAACATGTATTCTTTATAAATCAAAAATACCTAATACAACCCTAATTCACATTACAAGCAAATTAGATATTTCAATTTCAATATTTACAACCCTAATTTACATTACATGCAAATTAGAAATTTCAATTTCAATTTCAATTTCAAATTTCAATTTCACTTTTCAAAAACCCACTTTCAATTTAAAATGCAATTTCAAATAATAAATTAATTTCCAAAGTTGCAACTAATTTTCCAAACAAACATTTAATTACAATTTCTAATTTAATTCTAATTCTTTTATTTCTTTTTATTCTCTTGCATCACGTTTAATTAATTAATTTAATTATTTAATAACTAAATTCAACCCCTTGGATCAAATTTAATTAATTAAATAAACTAAATATAATTAATTAATTTAAGTATAAAATTTTATCCACATTGCATTATTTTAATTAAATAACCATCAACATGATTTAAATGCAATTATTCTAAATATCTATTTCCAAATCAAGAATGCTTCAGAATTAAATAACATTAAAACAAGACAGACAATAACTCGACACACACAACTGACGACACACTAAGGCTAGGGTGTAAATTTGACACATATTACCTAGCTACTATTTCCCATTCAACTTAACCGTTGGATCAACACGCTCAAACCTGTGAAACCAGGTGGAGTTGATGTCATGTACCTGCAATCCTGCAACCAAGTAAACAACATCATACAATATATCCAACATATAATACACACCGTGAAGAAAGAATTACGGATTTACAAGGCACTCGCAAGCGAGTAATGCGAACTCATCCTCTTCACCAATACACTCATCGAAACTGACACTTCCATCATAATCCAGTAATCTCATAATAACATCTCATGTTAACTCTACAACAACATTAATCCATTATGCAAGTGAAACAATAATCAAATAACTACATCCCACAATAATATTTGTCACTCAATAGTAACGATCAAAATATCATAACCAAATGTATCCAGTATCAAAGTAATTGCAACCAAACATAGCATAAAGCAACTTGAACAAGAATCAAAACGGAGGGGTATTACACCAGATAAATGCTCAGAACCAAAGTGTTTATAATGCATGGTGGCTGCAATTATGTGAATACAACATTAATTTATATTCAAGAAACAATTTGGGGAAATGCTAGAAGTAGATAAATCATGTTCTTGTTCTTGAGTTTATTAAAATCCCCTTTAAATTACCTTATAGAAAACTAGGAGAAGAAGAATATCATTTTATCTTTGAATCAAATCTTAATATTATAACTTCATTCCTACATGTTATTTACAATTTTGATCCTATTTCCTCTATGAATTTACTTTTGAATTCTCATCAAAATGAATTATTTTGGCAGCTTAATCCCTTTATAAACATTCATATTTAATGATTTGGTGTGGTAGGTGAGAATTAATGGAATATATTAGTTGTTGGTGTGTGTAATCCTTCAATTTGAATGATACTATTCATCTCTAATTTGAAGGTAATGGCTCCATGTGGCTGATTGAAGGTTTTGATAGTTTTGAAAACCTTATCAAACACCAAAAGTGGTTTCAAAATTACTAAAAAAATCTTTCTATTCACTTGCAAATAGTTGAATTTTATCTCTTTACAAACAATTTGCACTCTTTCATGGATTGAGTTCTTTATAGAGACCACTAGGCTTGTGAAAACCGTGTTGAATCTCGATGAAGGTTTTGAAACCAAGCTTAAAATCTGATGTATAAGAAATAAACATTTTCTTTCGAACCACAAGAGTTTAGTCAAAATTTGATATTGTTTCAAAAACCTCTTTGACTACTAACATAGGTTTTGAAACCAAAGAAGCCAATCAGAGGAGATTCACAAGGTAAAAAGTGTGACAACCCATTAGAGTTTAATGAGGTTTTCAAAACCCTATAATGTTTGAAAAAAGATTTCAAAACTTGCAAGAAATTTTGAATGTTTCTCTATTGTCTTCAATTTCCCCACTCCTGATTGGATGCATCAACTTGTCCCACTTGTGTCAGCTCTAGACTAGGTTATGATAACCTTATTGAAACTCAATGAGGTTCTGAAACCTCATTGGAAGTCGAGGATATCATTATGACTTAAGAAAAGGCTAACACATCAAAAAAAAACGAAACTTTTAAGAAGTCGTTGAGGTAACACATGGTTAGTGAAACATTATCAGAAATTGATAAGGTTCTAAGAGCCTCTTCAAAACTTGACAAATTTTGACGAACTTCACTGAATTTTAACTAGGCTCAAAAGGATTTGAAAAATGATGAGATAACACCAAGTATTTATCAAATTCTTGTATCTAGATCAAGGGCGTGTAGACTACTAGGTCAAGACCTAGTATAATATAGGACATTGAGCACTGTGTCTTGTGTAGTTGTAACTTTGCCTCTTGGTCTCTTATTGTCTCTTTGCAAGATTTTTTTAATTTTCATTTTATGTTTTGTGATCGTTGAAAGTTTTTAATCATAATTAAAAAAAGAAAGAAAAAGACAATCAATCTGAATTTCATACAATTTTTTTTTTTTCAAATTATAAATTATTTTTGTGACTTTTCAATTTTTATTTTAATCTAAATAACCAAAAAAAAACATAAAAATTAAAATAAAACAGCATTTAATAGTTTTTGGTGTCCTAAATGAATTCCTGCACTAGCAAAACAGCTCAGAAGATGAGGGAAGATGTGAATTCGCAATTGTATATAATACTTTTGTTTAGACTGCTCCAGTGCTGAATCAAACCACGAAGGACTGGGTGTTTTCGAATTTGTCAAATCGATTGCTATAGCGTAGAAAGACTGGAACAACATTTACATGCACCTTGTTCCTTTGCAATTAACTAAAACGTGAATGTACTTGAGCACCTCGTCAATTTCATACTTGGTGGCCATGCTTTTACAGGAGAGGAAATGCTTGCAAATGTGCCAAACCAGAAGAAGGGACGAAGAATCAGTGGACGGTGCTATATAAAACAATAACCTGAGTTGACGTTAGTGACAGTGTACTATAAAGGCCCATAGAATGCTGTGAACGGTGGAGGAAGCAGGTGCCAGGAAGGTCCACTAATTTCCTGCTGTCAACCTTGGAAATTTACAATATTCAAAGATACTGCCCTTGAATAAATACAAACTATCCACACTAGAAGTTGAAGCAATAAGGATCACACGACATGGATTTGACTAAATAAAAATTGGCGTCAATTATCTTTTGTTCTTTTCATTATTATTATAGTACCTGCCACTCAGGCAAATGAAAATCCATTGGACTCGTATAAGGAAAGTCGAAGGCAAAAAAATCAAGGATAAGATTAGCCGTGAGAATAAACAATTGAGAGAAATATCATTTCAATCTTTACCTTTTTGTTAGTGCGAGTGGGAGCCCACCGTCCTATTTGAGGCATGTAAAACGCCTATAAACACAAGTTTGAATGCATTGCATATGTTATTCACTTTAGAAGACCTAGTGGGGTTTGGTCCTACTCATTTAGTTTGGATCCTTCCCATAAAAAATTTAGCCCATCAGTTTATCTCATTAAAGTTGTTAATCATCGAGATTCTCATGATAGAAAGAAATTATTAAGATTAAGTATGAAAACATGTTCTGTCAATTGATAAAGTTCAACCATCTCATTGATATATATATATAGTAGATGGTCATGATCATCTTAAAAGGGAGGAGATTAACAAACACTAAGAATATTTCTTAGAGTTGTTGCTATGATTTTGCTTCTGGTCACCACACGAGGAATGACCATGAAGTGGTGAAGATGTTACACAAAAAAAATTGTGTAGTGAAATGTTCAAATCGTCAAAATATTTTGGAGATGATCCAACTACAAAGTCAAATTATTGGTCAAAACCTAAATTGTAGGAAGTATTAGAGATAAGCATAGCTTTGGTATTAAAGAATTACCTCTCACATGAATTATTTGGACCCAATGTAGACTTTCAATAGATTTCCAAATATAAAAATTGATCTTCACTTAGAAACTATGTCAAAAATGATTAACCTTACATAATCCATGGGCCCATCCATTAAAAGAAGATTGTTCCAAATAAAATTAATAGTCTAGAAGCCTTTTGAAAAATCATAAATCCATTACCAAGATGATTGAGCTATAATATACTACCAAAATAAATGTTTAATTATCTCAAGCTTAAAGAAAAAGGGGTAGTTAGTGTTTGAAACTTAGAAATGAACCAAACACTTACATATAGGAAAGATCCATAGAGAGTACACCAAGGAAAGTGAGAAATTTTTGCCTCTAAAACGAGATTTTAAGGAATTTGAAAATTTCTACTCTATGTGTGAATCAAAAAATGGAGAGAGCATTCCCCATCTAACTTTAATATAATAGGAAAATAAGGAGAGAGTAATTACAAAAAAGGTATATATCATTATTCCATTTTGAAAATCCTTCTTGTTGATGAATCAAATGATTCACCGTGATGAAAGGGCTAGCACATCAACTCAAGTAGTATAGGGAAATGCTCCACCTCTCCAAAAAGTGGATAAAATCTCCCAAAGTGTTACCATAACTTGGCATATTGAATTAACTTATTAGGGTAAAGAACAAGTCAACACATGACGTCTATAATGGTTAATGATATTTCTAGCTCATTTACACTTTATTTAAGTTCTTTCCCTTGTATAAATAACCTTACAAATAAATAAAAATCCTTGCACCAAGTAACAATATTTAAAGATCCTATAGAAAGATATTACAATAAAGCTCAAAAAAACTCTAGAAAAAATATAATTTTAACTTGTTTTCAAGTAAATACCTAGAAACAAAATAGTAACCACGAATACTCTAACAACTTATGATGTGTACTTAGCTGGAAATGCCTACCAATACCTTAGTGCATGAATACATATAATAATCTTAAGTCATAAGTGGGATAATTTTTTGTGTGACACTTAAGGCTCCTAGATTCATAAGAACACACTTTACCATACTGCATAAGGACTCCTCCAAACCTTTTGAAAGAAGCATCTATATAAACAATATAATCATTCTTAATATTCTACAACCTATAACACTATTATGTAGTTAAAAGAAATCTTAGAATTTTATAAATCTTCCTTACACTTTCTTCACCAAGTAAATGTCTTACCTTCCTATAAATAAGTAATTTGATAAGATACTCTAGAAATCTCTTCCACAAACTAATAGTAGTAAGTTTCTAAAGCCAAGAAACTATGAACATCTATAATATTCGTTTGAGTTGGTCAGTCCATAATTGCCTACATATTTCTAGGATCTACTATATATTTTTTGTGTCCAGTCACATGTCTAAGATACTATACCTAGTCTACTAAAAAATAGAATTTACTCAAATTGTCATTTAAATTTTTCTCTCTTACCCTTTGCAAAATAAATCTAAGATGTCCTTCACTTTCCTCTTCATTTATTGAATAAATAATGATATCAACGAGAAACACTAACACAAAATTATCCAACATATCATGAAACATATGAAACATTAAAGATATAAAATTAAATTGTTCATTAGACAATCCAATATATAAAAGAAAGAAATAATAATGATCATATGAAGGTTTAAATGCAATTTTAAAATTTTCTTTATCCTTAAATAATGGTATCTTAATCTCAAGTCAATCTTTGATAAACCTATTGATTTCTTCATTTTATTAGAATAATCATCAATTTGAGGTATTGGATAACATTTGTTGATGTTCATCTTAATAATAAGTTTTTAATCGATATAAAAACAAAAAATAATGTATCCTGCAAAGATACAATTATCTTAAAACAATGCTTTTATAATAAATCCTCTAACTACATGTGTTTTTCTCTAACTCTCCAATATTCATATTATAAGAAGCCTTAAATATTAAACTTGTTCCAAACAAATTTAATAAAGAAATCATACCTTCCTCTTTAATGAATCCCTTAGGAAATCAATTAGACAAAAATCACTAAATTATTATAGGATTGTGTGTTCTAGAATTTCTAGTTTCTTTTATTCTCCTTTTTCAAAAATATTAATTAATCAAGGAATTACATTATTTTTGTACTACTTTCTTTGGTTCCCACCAAAAAGAGTCCCTAAGGCTATTAGTTTATGAATTCCTTGAAGAAGCACTAGATTACAGAAATCATCCAGATATTACACTTTTGCAAAATAATAAAAAAGGTGCTTGTGGTTCCCATACAAGCCCTTTTAGAGTGTCATTTCACAAAAATCTAAATTTAGATCATATAAATATCAACATAATTTTTGAATTGTTTCAATTTCAACATTTTATGCCAGCATTCATCCCATTATTCTTAGTCAAAACAAAATCTACCACTATTATCTCTTTTATTAACTTATTATAAGGAATTCTAAATTTTTATACTAATGATGGAAAAATAAAACTATTAGTAGCTTCTAATAAATCTAAAATAATAAATGGAACACCATGAAAAGTATCATGGAGTTGATCAAAGTCTCTTTATTATCTACCTTTATTATGTCCACCATATAATAAAGCTTAACCTAGACCCATAATTCTTTGAAAATTTAAGTATAATGTCTCCTCAAATGGTGTCTGCCACATATCTAACAACCTATTATTGAACCTAAGTTTTAAACTCTATATTTTCCATAGGATTAGGAGTCGTATCATTTTTTGTACACCTATTTAAATTACCATACCTTGTATATATACCTTTATTTTTCACTTGTGAGCCTTTTCCAACCTTATAATCATTAGTAAATATAGTTTTACCAATACCTAATTTGTTCTTATTTTTATTTCATTCATACTTGTGTTTTCATTTCCCCTCTATGACTAATACTACCTCAACTAGCTAATCCAATGTCCTAGGTTTGGTGAGTTTCTATTAGTCTCATTCTTAATTATAAGTATACCTAAACATAAGAAATTGGCTTAGCTAGTTACATTCTTAGATTTTTGGTTAGGCAACCTTATTTAATATTCTATCTACTTCTAGTTATTAGAAGTATGTCTAGATATTTTCTTATCATTTCTCACACCTAAATAACTAATAAATTTTACGTCATTAAAATGGTGTTCTTGTGTAGCTATGTGACATCTCAGAATATCAATATTTTCTCTCAAGGCCTCAAGAGTGATACAATTAAATTTAATATATTTTGATTACATTTTCCTCCTAGGGCTAGTCAATTCCTTTCCATTAATATTCATAGTTAGATCCATTTGACAAAATAATATTAAAATAAATAAACATGTAAATTTTAGAAGTTATAAATGATTATGATTTTATAACAAATCATGTTCTTAGATATGCTAGAACATTTATAATGGACTAAGGTGTACTAGATTTTAAACTTAACTCTATTACCAATGTTACTAGCACCTAAAGGTAAATAAAAACTTCTTTCATAATATAATAGGAAATAAGTACATATATCTCATACCATGTATTCCTTAATCAATGAGATTCAACATCACATCAGCTAAATATGAAAGTATTATAAGAATATAAAAAGTAATAGTAATACTGTAACATCCTTATAATGGAAAGATATATAGAAATATGTCAATTGCTACAAATATCACCAGTGATAGTGAATAAAATAAGTTATAAATCTGAAGCCACAAGTATAAAGTTACCACGTACCAAGTATATCATAAAAAATAGTTGAAGGATTACAAGTTGATGTTTTAACCTAACCCTTCTCCTTTTTGTTACTAACAATGAAGGTTTGAATCCACCATGACGATTGCCCTTTCCTCCCCAACCGTTGGGTTAAAAATGAACCCTTATATATAAATAAAAAAGTGTGGAATTTAATGTACAAAATAATATTCTAGATATATTCGAGTAATTCCTTATTAAAATATCCACTCAAAGAAGAAATTGTATGCACATGAAAAAATCACATAATCAAACATAAGAACTACTATACTCACACATAATACATTTAAATAAGTACATCACTCAAGAACCTAAAATACACATATGATATAAATACGTTATACTATATGAGAACACAAAAATGATAATATTGAGGCATAACATAAATAAAATGCAAGCATGACATAGAGTCAATGTCTTAGGAAGTTATTAGGACACATCTCCTAATGGTGTTAAGTACCCAAGTACTTCCACCTCACATAAATTAAGGAAGTTAACTACACCAACCAGAAAAAGTCTAAATAAATGGAGAATAATGTGTATAAAACTAAATATGGCATAGTTTTGTACTTAAAATATATCATAGCTAATACTGATGTTAAAAATAGTGCATACGATAAATATAAACTATTCACAACCAATATGGGTGCTACCACAATAATTGGTTACACTTTTTGGGACATCTTGATTTTTTTCTGAAATCACATATTTTTGAAAGATTTAATGGGTTAAGCCTTTAAAGGTTCCATTTAAATTACTTTAAATAAATACGGTTTGGTCAAACCCCCTTGGATAGAACCTTGTTAGTTTTAAACAATACCTACAATAAAGTCTCTTCTACACCTATAAAAATGCTGATAAAAACCAATTTTTGATCTACGTTTTGGGGGATCAAGGGTAAGTGCACCAATATGTGACATAATTTTGGCTCTTAAGATGCCACTTTCTTTCAAAAACCAGGAAAATTTGATTTGCACGAGAAAATGAAGATAGTTACGCTCAAAATTTGTAGATGCAGCAAGAAAAAAAGTTGAAGTGCTCCGAGTCTAGTTTCTAAGCTACTATTGTTTTTTGAAATTAATGAAGATCAAGGGTCTCAAAATGGGGTGGCGGGGAGGGGAAATAGGTCTTGTTTTTATAAAAAAAATAGCATAGCGCATGAGGGCTCCCCCCTTTTTGGTTAACCTTTTTTTTAGAATTTCAAAAATCCCAATGGTGAGAAATTAGCTAACACCATGTAGTTTATCCTCCTTCTTTCGGATATTTTTTTTAATGAATATATAATGTTTTATGAATTTTCAAAGTGGACACATCCCGAAAAGCTAAAATTTGATCGTGCTCCCCCCCAATTTTTTTGCAAACTAATCGTAGATTGATTTTTTTTTCCATCATGTGTAGAATGGAGTCTAGTTTAAAAAAACGTAATTGTTTCACGTTCTAATGAACGTGTAAAAATATATCCTAAACCTAGCACATGCTGGTTTTTGACCAAAAATGAAGGCACTTACAGTAGAAGCCATGGATCAAAACCTTAACTAAATCAAAATGAAAAATGAATTATATATTTAGATAGCTGAGACAGAGGTTAACATTATCACAGTTTTTTTATAAACTTGCATTGCAATATGTGCAAATGAGATGGGCAGCATGGACAAAAATATGAGAAAATTTATCAAATCCTATTAATTAACACGTCTAAAGCAGGGCTTTTGGCGAGCACCAAATGGCCTTCTTTGCACAAAACTAGATTTTTGCTTTCTCTGTCAAGGAAACTATATACATGAATTACACATTTAAGTATAAGTTGAAATTTACATATGGACATTTACTTTCTTATACTTTAAATTATATTTCATGTATATATAGGCAGGATGTTTGAGAGTGGTTTCAAATCTCTAAGAGTTAAAATGCAAATTCTAGTTTTTGGAAGATCTTAAAAATTTTGGACTTAGTCAAATTTCAGTAATTAGGATGCCAAATTTTACTAATCAGGAGCTCAAATTTTAGTACTCCAGAGGTCAAATTTCATCTTTCTCTCTCCATCTCACTCATTTTCATCTCTTATTCCTTAGACCTCTCTCTCTCACTATCTCCATCCCTTTATCTAACAATATCTTCCTTGAGCTCAAAAACTATGTCTCTACATGTCCATCTCTCTCCTTCTCTCTCCAATATCTATCTCCCTCCCTCCTTCCCTCTCTACATTTTTCTATCTCTCATCCCTCTCCTTTTATATCTATATATCTCTCTCTACTCTCTATACCTACCTATCCCTCCCTCTCCTTTCTTTCTCTCTCTTTGCTTCCCTCTCTCTCTCCTCCCCTCTCTACTCTCTATCTTGTCATTCACTCTCTCCTTCCCTCTCTAGTTCTCTCTATCTCACTTCTCTCTCCTTCACTCCCTCCCTCTCTAATGTTCTCTATCTCCCTCTCTGCCTCCTTCCCTTTCTAGTTCTCTTTATCTCACCTCTCTTTCTACCCCTCTCTCTCTCTCCCTCTCTCTTCCTTTCACCCACCTTTGCTCTCTACTTTTCTCTATCTAACCTATCCCTCTATACATATCTCTCTCTCCCCCCTCCTTCCATATAAATCTCTCTACTTTTAAGCTCCATCACACATCTCTATCACCTATCTCACTTATCTCTTTCCCCTTCCCTCTCTACTCTCTTTCTCTCTATATCACCCCTCTCTCCCTACCTATTCCTCCCTCCTCTCTCTCTCTCCATCCCTACCTCTTCCTCCCTCTCTCCTTCCCTCTATTTTTCTCTTTATCTCCTCCTCCCTCTATCTACCTAGAACTCTCTCTAATTTTGTCTCACCTCTCTCTCCATCCCTACCTCTCCCTATACCTTTCCTTTCATATCTACTTATGTTTACCTAGTTGTCCCTCTATACCTATTTCTCTCTCGCTCCTTGTCTCCTCTCTCTCAATATCTCCACCTTCTTTCGCTCTCTAATTCTCTCTCTATCTCTCTTCTCCCTCTCTACTCTCTCTATCTCTCCCTCCGTCCCCCTCTTTCTATATCTATTTGCCCTCTCTCTACCTATATCTCTCTCCTTCTATCTATCTCAACTATCCATCTTTACCTATCCCTCCCTTCTCTCTCTCTTCCACCATAATTCACTCTACATGTCTCTGTCTAACCTACCCCTATATACCTCATTTTATCTCCCTCTCTCTTTCCCTCTCTCAATCTATCTACCTTCCTCATTACGTCTCTACTTCTCTTTATCACCTCTCTCTCTCCCCCTTTCCTCTTTACTTTCTTTCTCTCTATCTCATCTCTCTCTCCTCAAATATCCCTCCCTCCCTCCTCTCTCTCTATCTCACCTATCTCTCCCTCCCTACCTCTTCTTCCCTCTCTCCTCCATTCTCTACTTCCATTTATCTCTCCCTCCCTCTCCTTACCTACCTCTATCTCTCTCTATTTCACTCTCTCACCTCTCTCTAAATCCTTATATCTCCCTTGATATAATGCTCACCTTGAGTAACCTTAAAGGGAGGTTGCAATTAACATCACTTAAAACCAAATAATTTTTTTTTTATAAGATTACATTTAACATACACATTCCTTACTAATTAACAACCTCTAAGGCTACAAGGTTAGGATTACTTAAACCCACACATGCATATTACATATAACCATAGCATTATGAACCTTATGATATAAACATCATACATCATAAGAATACCACATAACATAATAAGATAATCAACCAAGATACAATCTCATAAACATTATCTTAAACCAATAGTTACATCACTCATTCCCAGAATGAGGCAATAGTATATAAGATTACAATTACATAACTCCACCTCTTACAAAGAGGGATAAAATAACTTATACAAGTTAAAATATTACAATGCAAGAAATTACAACAATAACCGTGAGCTGTCCATCTGGATGTCTCGCCACCAAGTACTGAAGATTGATGGGGACCCAACGGTTTTGGTGCATGTTCCACCCTACCAATGTGGTACCCGAAGGCCCACCCCCCATGCTAGGAGATAGTAACAAAGTAATATGGACAAAGATTCTACTACCTCTAACCAAAGGCAGACTCAAACTGACTCATACTGTTATAACCAACCAAATGAATTAACAAGTACAACTCATTCACCATACAAGTACGAATCAAGTACAATACAAGTACAACTCCAACATCACTGACATAGGTCACATTGCTTCCAGACATAAAGTAGATCAAGTATGTTCACAGAACCATACATATAAAACAATTAACAACAGTTGTCCTAGATAGAGTGTCATCACAAGGTTTGTCATGAGATCTCCTCTGGGCATTCTTCATAGGCTCCGGCACAAGTAATCCTGGTGGCCTCAACCAAATCCCGACACTCATACTCACTCATGCGGAATCAACTACCTCTCGCAAGAGCAAGATAGTTGATCTTGCCATTCCAGGCCTTCTCACTCATCCCAAGTCTAAACAAGCCCTTGCGTCTATGAGTGAGGATTAAATTATCTTGATTAGTGTGAACTACATCCTAATCATCTAAGTACATTAATTTAATTATCACTTGATTAACTCACTTTTGAAGGTTACCCGGTTTACCACTTTGGGCTCCGGCCCCTATCAAAAGCCACTCTTCTAATGGACAACGCACTCACAACCAATCACCAAGGGAAACACAAGTGCATACAAACTAGGCATCATAACCACTCCAACACCAGGAGGATACAAATAATAGAAACTCACTCCAAACACCTTGGAGGCAACAATCACATAGTCCACTCCTTTCACAGGAGGAAACAAATAAAAGAACTCACTCCAAACATCTTGGAGGCAACAACACATAGTCCACTCCTTTCATAGGAGGCAACAAGATGAAACCACATAACAAGGTCACTCCATACAAGGAGACACGGATCCCATAATCCGCTCCTAAACCAAGGAGGTGCAAACATCCCCGTTCATGAAAACTGGGTAAAACTGAAAAGACGCCATGCACTACCCAAGGGAAAACAACTAGATGGCATAAAGATTCAACAACCCTTATCCTCTAAGTTCTTCTAGAAGACTTATAATTTAGGACTAACACTAAATCCCAAAACCCACAATGCAACTTGACGACATTGCAACAAAAGCATTCAAGTCATCAATCAAATCTAATATTTGGATTTCCTAAATCCATACTCATTCAATAGGTAGTGTTGACAAAGTCAAAGACATGATAAGTAGATCATCTAAAATAATCATAACCCCTATTTCCTTTTTCATTATTGGAAATCTAAAATAATTAAACTTACTTCCCTTTACTGAATACAAAGAATTAAATCCTTTAAGATAAGCATGAGGAAGATACTACTTTTGGATATACTAAATCCATATCTCTTTCATAATCCAATCACAATGATTCAATTAATCTAAATAGAAATTAATTAAATAACATAATTGATTGTCTCATCAATAAAACAACTTCTTAATTTACTTTTAAATCGACACAAATCCATGCAAGTAAACTTTTTCCATTTCCTAACCAAATCTTACATCTCATTCAATTTTTTATTTAAAACATTCAATCACTTTAATATAATAACATATTGTTTCTCTATCCATTTTTCATATACACTAATCAATCCATTTTTAAATCTCTATTCAATAATATATTGCATGCATCTCATTAAAATAAAATACGATAATAAATTTTACACTTAATATATATATATTCCATATTATATAGACACCAAATATATATATTAATAAATTAATTACATATATTTTTTAATATTCCATTCACAATGACTAGATTACTCTATGGAACTAAATAAAACATAATAACTATTTGTCTTTTTCAATATAGTTAGTTCCTAAATTTACTTCTAATGCAACCTAACACTATTGCAAACAATCCTTTCAATTTTCTATCCGGAGTCTATGTCTCTTCAACTATCCATTTAAAAACATGCAATTTCATCAATGTATAAAAATATCTTTTGGCTTATCTATTTGACCACACATTCATATTGTTTCTAATTAAATCTCATTAATTAAAACAAACATTTAAATATAAATATTTCTATAATTTTTCAATATATTTAAATATCTTTTTCCTTATCAATTTTGACCATACATTCAAAACTTATCTTTTAAACTCTTCATGCAAAGTTAAATTACACGCACTTAAATAAAACAAGGTAAATACTGATTGAAAATACTCATAGATATATATATACATTTCAATATGTTTTCTTCAATCATATTAACAAAATAAATATTTCTTTTTAAATCAAGTAATTACTTCTATTAAAAAAATATCTTTCTCTATACATTTTCTACACATACCAATCATTTCTTTTAGAACACTAATAATACCCAATTTACAAACAACAAAATAAAATAATATAAAATATTATTTAATCTCTCAAATGGATATATACCTTCAATCTATATATACTAAATATAAATTAACATATTTAAATATATTTAATCATTAACATATCTTCTATTCTTTACAAAATATCAAATTGTTTAATTCAAAATAAAATATCCCTTATCATCAATTTTCCAAAATATAAATATATTTTTCCAATTAAATCAAATTAATAATTGGACCTTTTACACATGAATTTAAATTCCACAATTAAATTTTAAATTATGCATTTTTTAAATCAAATATTTAACTCTTTCAATTAAACTTTAACATGCCATTTTAAAATAAACAATAATTTCCCCATATGTTTATAATTTTAATTCCACTAATCTAATATATAAATTTTATTTAAAATAATATAAATAAATATAATACTTTAATATTATAAATTATAATATAAAATATTATTAAATAATATTTTAATATTATAATAACAATACATAAAATATTAATATTTATAAATATCAATTTATTATTATTTTATTTTCAGAACAGCCATGAGAAAATAACTTAATAGCAGTCTCATGTTTCAAGCATAACTAAAAAACCACGATCTGAATATTTGCAAGTTTTTGACAAGGATAAGAAAATTTCAAAATGTAAAAACCCTTTAAATTTTCTGACAACCCAGTTTGTGAAAGTGGAGTTATAGGTGACACAACTAGACCATTTTACCATGAAAAAATATAACTATCCTGCAGATTTTAAAATTCGATTTTTAATAATAAATAGAAGGTTTTTATTTTCTAAAAACATTCTAAATGCATTGTTCAATATCTATGTTTGATTTCCAATAACAACACAATCTATTTCCCCAAATAGTTTAAATTCAACTGAGATTTTCACAATTTTCACTCAAGAATTTTCACAAGCAAAGGTTGTAAATTTATTTAATTATTTTATTCTAATATCAAATTTATTTTCTAAAATAGATCTTTAATCACTACTATTTAAAAAAAAAACAATCAAGAACAA
>CM021101.1:530019198-530062949 GCA_007115665.2 Sequoiadendron giganteum
CACTCAATCCCTCTATTTATCTCCCCTCCATCCTTAACCCTTAACCATTAAACCCTCTACCCTCTACCCTTTAACCTCTATCTATCTCCAATTCCCTCCCTCCATCTCTCTCTCTCTCTCAATTATCTCCCTCCTACTTCCTCTCCCTCTTTTAGGTTGTCTCTCTCACTCATTCAATCCTTCTATTTCTCTCCCCTCTACCCTCTACCCTCTACCCTCTACCCTCTATCCTCTATCACTTTTCATCTCCCTCCCTCTCTCTCTAACTAAATGCCTATATCTCTCTCTCCTTTGCCCTTAAACCCTTAAGCACTCTAACCTCTACCCTTAACTATACCCTTTACTTCTCTTTATCTCCTCCCACCTCTATCTACCTAGATCTCTCTAAGTTTTATTCTCACCTCTCTCTCCATCCCTACCTCTCCCTCTATTGCTGATTTCATATCTACTTCTCTCTACCTATTTCTCCCTATATACCTATTTATCTCTCCCTCCTTTCCTCCTCTGTCTCAATATCTCTACCTTCTTTCCCTCTCTACTTATCTCTCTCTCTCTCTCTATCTCAACATTCTCTACCTACATATATATCATTCCCTCATCTCTCTCTCTCTCTCTTACCATCTCTCCATCTCTCAAGTCTCTCTAGCTCTCTCCCCTCTACCCTTAACCCTTAAAACCCTCTACCCTCTATCTCTCTCCCACTCCCTCTCTCTCTTTCTCTCTCTATCTCACGTCTCTCCCTCCTACCTGCTCTCTCTATCTCAAGTCTCTCTCTCTCTCACTCATTCACTCACTCACTCCTACATCTCTCCACTCTAACCTTAGCCCTCTACCCTCTATCTCTCTCTTGCTCGCTCCCTCGCTCTCTAGTTCAAAAAATTTATTAAAAAATTCAGTTAAAAACCCTAAGATTTTCTCGTTTAAATTTAATATTTTCCATCAAATATTAAATTTGTATTCATTTATACCCTATACTTTCTTTTACGCTCGTTCAAAAAGGCTAAAAAATGACTTATATCCTATACCGCTACCCTAAACCCTTTAAATTTTTCTCCCTACCACTTTGCCATGGATAGCCTTCGAATAGCACACGGTTGTGTGGTAGAGGATCAGCCTATCAGTCATCCAACAACCACTACTATACCGCACATAGTAAAAAATATATACCCATGGTAATGCAGTAAATAGGGAAGAAACTGGCGACAGTGAGGGTAGCGGCTGATGATCAAGCACAAAATGTTTATCGCGCCACCATGTGCAGTCTAAACATAGACCACGGTAGCGTGGTGATAGTGAGTCATTGGTGAGGTAGTAGTTAGTGAAGGGCCACTGTGGTACCATTGGTGGTCAAGCCGGTGACCGCGGTGATTGCAGTGGAAGAGGAGACGGTGAACATTTAGCGGTTTGGCAGTGGCAATGTAGCAGTTTGTAAGCGGTTATCGCTATACTGTAACCTGTGAAAATGGTAACCATGGTAGAGCGATAAGGTGATAAACAACACTGAAGAAGTCAAAGTCAAGGTACTATGTTACCGTGGGGAGACATAAGTTTTACCATGCTAAGGTAGTCTAAATAAAAAGGACTTTGTAGTAGCATACAAAGTTTACTGCATTACCATGGGTATAGATTTTACTGCGTGCGGTATAGAGGTGGTTGCTTGATGACCGCTAGGTTGACCCTCTACCATACAACCATGAACTGTTTGAAGGATATCCATGGTAAAGTGGTAGGGAGAAAAATTTTAAAGGGTTTAGGGCAGCGGTATAGGATATAAGTCATTTTTTAGCCTTTTTGAATGAGAGTAAAGGAAAGTATAGGGGATAAATGAATAAAAATTTAATATCTTGATGGAAAATATTAAATTTAAATGGGAAAACCTTAGGATTTTTTAATGAATTATTTTAACTAGAGAGAGAGGGAATGAGCAGGAGAGAGATGGAGGGTAGAGGGTTTAAGGGTTTAAGGGTTAAGGGTAGAGTGAAGAGATATAGGAGTGAGTGAGTCAGTGAGAGAGAGAGAGAGAGACGTGATATAGAGAGAGAGAAAGAGAGAGAGGGAGTGGGAGAGAGATAGAGGGTAGAGGTTTAATGGTAGAGGGTAGAGGGCTTTAAGGGTTAAGGGTAGAGGGGAGAGAGCTAGAGAGACTTGAGAGAGGGAGATAGGGTAGGAGAGAGAGAGAGAGAGAGAGAGAGAGAGATGAGGGAGGGAGGGATATTTAAGGAGAGAGAGGTGAGATAGAGAGAAAGAAAGTAGAGATGGGAGGGGGATAAAGAGAGGTGATAGAGATAAGTAAAGGTGTAATGAGGAAGGTAGATAGATTGAGAGAGGGAAAGAGAGAGGGAGAGAAATAGAGGTATATAGGGGTAGGCTAGATAGAGAGATGTAGATTAAATTTTGGTGGAAGAGAGAGAGGAGGGAGGGATAGGTAAAGATGGATAGTTGAGATAGATAGAAGGAGAGAGATATAGGTAGAGAGAAGGTAAATAGAGATATAAAGAGGGGGAGGGAGAGAGGAGAGATAGAAAGAGGGGGAGAGAGGTGATAGAGAGATAATTAGAGAGGGAAGGAAGGTGGAGATATTGAGAGAGAGGAGGCAAGGAGTGAGAGAGAAATAGGTATAGAGGGACAAGTAGGTAGGGAGAAGTACATATGAAAGGAGAGATATAGAGAGAGTTAGGGATGGAGAGAGAAGTGAGACAAAAATAGAGAGAGGTCTAGGTGGAGAGATGTGTGATGGAGCTGAAAAGTAGAGAGATAAGGAGGAACATGGAGAGATTGAGATTGAAGGAGGGGGGAGAGAGAAAGATGTAAAGAGATAGGTTAGATAGTGAGAAGTAGAGAGAAAAGGTGGGTGAAAGGAAGAGAGAGGGAGAGAGAGAGGGGGAGAAAGAGAGGTGAGATAGAGAGAAGGATAAAGGGAAGGAGAGAGAGGGGGATATAGAGAAAATTAGAGAGGGAGGGAGGGAAGGAGAGAGAAGTGAGATAGAGAGAACTAGAGAGGGAATCTTAGGTCTCTCACTCACTCACTCACTCCCCCTCTCTCTCTCTCTCTCTCTCTCTCTCTCTCTCTCTCTCTCCCTCTATTTCTCTCCACTATACGGGTATGTGTAGGATCATCATGGGAAAAATAGGCCCTTAAGTGGCAATAAAAAGACAAAAAATCAGAGTTAGACAACTTGACGTAAAAATTTGAATAAGTTATCTATATTATTTAAAAAAATGTAAAAATAGAATATGTAGAAATTTGAATGTACATTCTAAAATACTAGACCTTTATTTTATTTTTTTAAATCTATTTGGTAAACATTTGAATTTTCAATGTAGTAGTATTTAAATTTCAGGGTAAAAATAAGAAGTATGTGTTTGTCTGCCCACCCTAACCACAATACAATGATAATATTTTTAAAAAAAAATTTAGATATAAGTAGAGGACTCATGTCCCAATATGATGCATATTTTTTTATAATTTGTTTTTTGATTTAAATAATTAATTATGAATTTTTTATTACAACTTTTAAAAAATATAAAAGTTTGTCTGTCTAACCACCTTAACTTGGTAAAAAATTCATGAAATTCAATTTTTTTTTTGTTAATCCTATAGTATGTGAAACATAGAATGTGACGCATATTTCGGATTCAAAAAATGTGATACCGTTTGAAAGTTATAGATTTTTTTCAATCAGCCTATCAATCAGGACTTTATTCATAATTCTAATAGAAAATGAATAATAATTATTTATTAAATTCAAAGTAAAGCATAATTTATATTGGTGGAAAACTAGGAATCTCATCTAAAAACCCTTTTTGTTTCATCAATTTTGGGTAAAAAAAAATTTGTCAGCCACATGGGCCATCATATGGCTTACATACCACCACTTTTTGGTCCATCATGACCCTGCACATACCCATACCCTTAACCTAAACCCTTAACACTTAATCCTTAAACCCTAAACCCTTAAAATCACTTCTCTCTACCCTCTATCTCTTTTCAACTCCCTTCCCCTCTCTCTCTTAAGTCTCTCCCTCCTACCCCCTCTCCCTCTCTCAAGTCTCTCTCTCTCACTCACTCTCTCTATCTATCTCCCCTCCATCCTTGATCCTTAACCATTAAACCCTCTACCCTCTACCCTTTACCCTCTTTCTATCTCCAATTCCCTCCCTCCCTCTCTCTCTCTCAAGTCTCTCCCTCGTACTTCCTCTCCCTCTTTTAGGTCTCTCTCTCTCAGTCATTCAGTCCTTCTATATCTCTCCCCTCTCCCCTTAACTCTCTACCCTCTACCCTTTACCATCAACTCTTAACCCTCTACCCTCTATCGCTTTTACACTCCCTCCTTCTCTCTCTCTCACTAACTCTCTATATATCTCTCTCCTTTACCCTTAAATCTAAACCCTAAACCCTTAGCCCTTAAACCCTCTACCCTCTACCCTTAACTCTACCCTCTACTTCTCTTTATCTCCTCCAACCTCTACCTACCTAGACCTCTCTTTGTTTTTTCTCACCTCTCTCTCCATCCCTACCTCTCCCTCTAACTCTACTTTCATATCTACTTCTCTCTACCTATTTTTCCCTCTATACCTATTTCTCTCTCCCTCCTTGCCTCCTCTCTCTCAATATCTCTACCTTCTCTCCCTCTCTCTCTCTCTACCCTAAACCCTAAACCCTTATAACCTATACCCTCTACCCTTAACCATCTACCCTTAACCTTTAACCCTCTACCCTCTATCTCTCTCCCACTCCCTCCATCTCTCTCAAGACTCTCCCTCCTACCCCCTCTCCCACTCTCCCTTTCTTAGGTCTCTCTTTCTCACACACTCACTCACTCCATCTATTCTCTCCCCTCTACCCTAAACCCTAAACCCTTAAGCCTTAAACCCTAAACGATTAAACCCTCTACCCTCTACCCTTAACCCTCCCTCCCTCTATCTCTCTTTCAATTCTCTCCATCCTACCCCCTCTCCTATTCTTAGGTCTCTCTCTCACTCACTCAATCCATCTATCTCTCTCCCATCTCCCTTAAACCCTATACCCTCAACCCAATACCCTAAACCATCAATGCTATAGGTCCTCAACCGTATACCTTCAATTCTCAACCATCTACCCTATACATTGGATCCTCAACCCTCATATATCTTTGTCCCTCCCTCCTCTTCTCTCCTTATCTCTATCTCACTTCTCCCTCCATCTCTGCCTCCATACATCCCACCTTATCTTCCCTAATCCCTCAACCCAATACCCTCATCCCTTAAAACCTTAAACACTCAACCCTATACCCTAAATGCTCAACACTCAACCCTTAAATCCTAAACCCTTAAAACCTCTACCCTCTACCCTCTACCCAATAACCTTAACCCTAATCCCTTAACACTTAAACCATTAAACAAAATTAAACTCTCTACCCTAATCCCTCTCTAAGGTATGTCACTCACTCACTCCCCCTAGCTCTCTCCCATTCCCTCTCTCTCACTCTCTCTTGGGAATATCCACCCCCCCTCTCTCTCTCTCAAAAACACACACACACACTCCCTCTCTATCACTCTTTGCCACTCTGTCTCTCTCCCTCTCTCTCAGGTGTCTCCCTCCCACTCCTTCTCCCTCACTCTCTCCTCCCCTCTCTACTCTCTATCTTTCCATTCTCTCTCCCCTTCCCTCTCTAGTTCTCTCTATCTCACTTCTCTCTCCTTCCCTCCCTCCATCTCTAATTTTGTCTATCCCCTCTCTCTCTCCTTCCCTTTATACTTCTCTCTATCTCACCTCTCTTTCTCCCCCTCTCTCTCCATCTCTCTTCCTTTCACGCACCTTTTCTCTCTACTTCTTGCTATCTAACCTATCCCTCTATACATCTTTCTCTCCCCCCTCCTTCCCTCTCAATCTTTCCAACTTCCTTCTTATCTCTCTAATTTTAAGCTCCATCACACATCTCTCCACCTAGACCTCTCTCTATTTTTGTCTCACCTCTCTATCCATCCCTACCTCTCCCTATATCTCTCCTTCAATATCTACTTCTCTCTGCCTAGTTATCCCTCTATACCTATTTCTCTCTCCCTCCTTTCCTCCTCTCTCTCAATATCTCCACCTTATTTCCCTCTCTAATTCTCTCTCTATCATCTCTCTCTATCTCTCTCCTATCTATCTCAGCTATCCATCATTACCTATCCCTCACTCCTCTCTCTTCCACCAAAATTCGCTCTACATCTCTTTGTCTAGCCTACCCCTATATACCTATTTTTCTCTCCCTCTCTCTTTCCCTCTCTCAATCTATCTACCTACCTCATTACACCTCTACTTATCTCTATCACCTCTCTCTCTCCCCCTCCCCTCTTTACTTTTTTTTCTCTCTATCTCACCTCTCTCTCCTTAAATATCCCTCCCTCCCTCCTATCTCTCTATCTCACCTATCTCTCCCTCCCTACCTCTTCTTCCCTCTCTCCTCCATTCTCTACTTCCCTTTATCTCCCCCTCCCTCTCCTTACCTACCTCTCTCATTCTCTCTAAATCCTTATCTCTCCCTTGATCCCTACCTCTCCATTTGTATCTCCTTCCCTCTCCACTTCTCTATATCTCTCTTAACTCTCTCTACATAACTCTCTCTCTCTCCAACTCTCCTTACCTTTCTACTTCTCTCTACCTACCTATCCCTCTATACCCCATTCTCTATTTCTCCCTCTCTCCATGCTTCCCTTTCTCAATATATCCACCTTCCTTCTTCTCTCTCTAACCTCTCCCTCCTTCCCCTCTCTCCTTCCCTCTCTACTCTATATTTATATCAACTCTCTCTACCTACATATATATCCCTCACTCATCTCTCTCTCTCTCTCCTACCCCCTCTCCCTCTCCCAAGTCTCTATCTCTCTCCCCTCTCCCCTTAACCCTTAAAACTCTCTACCCTCTATGTCTCTCCCACTCCCTATCTCTCTTTCTCTCTCTCCATATCATCTCTCTCCCTCCTACCCCTTGTCCCTATCTCAAGTATCTCTCTCTCACTCACTCACTCACTCCCATATTCTTCCACTCTACCCTTAGCCCTCTACCCTTAACCTTAAAACCCTTAAACCATCTACCCTCTATCTCTCTCCCACTCACTCCCTTCCTCTCTCAAGAATCTCCATCCTATCCCCTCTCCCTCTCTCAGGTATATCTCTCTCTCCCCTCTACCCTAACCCTAAACCCTTAATCCTTAAACTCTAAACCCTTAAACCTATACCCTAAACCTCTACCCTCAACCCTAAACCCTTAAACCTTCTACCCTCTACCCTCAACCCTCTACCCTCTACCCTCTACCCTCTACCCTATACCCTATACCCTCAATCCAATACCCTAAACCATCAATCCTATACCCTCAATTCTCAACCCTCTATCCTATACATTAGATCCTCAACCCACATATATCTCTATACCTCTCTCCCCTTCTCTCTATCTCACTTCTTCCTCCATCTCTCCCTCAATCCTTCCCTCCCTCTCTACCCTAGTCCCTCAACCCTATACCCTCAACCCTTCAACCCTTAAACACTCAACCCTCACCCCAATACCCTCTACCCTATACCCTCAACCCTTAAACCCAAGTAAACTCTATACCCTAATCCCTCAACCCTCAAACCTTAATTCCTTGACCCTTGAACTCTCTATCCTCTACCCTCTACCATCTACCCTATACCCTCTACTATCAACCCTGAACCCTGAACCCTGAACCCTAAACCATCAACCCTCAACCCTCAAACCTCAACCCTTAAACCCTCAACCCTCAATTATCAACCCTTGACCCTTAATACCTCAACCCTAGGTAGGTAGTGGAACATAGGCGAGATATAGAGTGATGAAGGGATAGGTAGTTAAAAAAGGGATAGGGGAGATAAATATAGGTAGAGAGGGTAGGAGATGTAGAGAGAGGAGAGATAGAGATAATTAGAGAGGGGAGGGAGGGACAAGTAGGGAGGAGATAGAGGTGTGTGTGTATGTGTGTGTGTGTGTGTGAGAGAGAGAGAGAGGAGACACAGTTTTAGATATAGAGTGATGGAGGGAGAAGTGGGTAAAGAGAGGGAGAGGGGAGATATAGATAAATATAGAGGGAAGGAGATGTAGAGAGAGATCATAGATAGAGGGAGGTGGAGACTAGAGGAATGGTTGGAGAGGAAAGGAGGAGATAGAGGTGAGTGTGTGTGAGAGTGAGAGAGAGTGAGAGGAGAGAAAATTAGGGGACAGAGGAAGGGGGAGAGAGAGAAATATATTAGAGAGGGAAGGGGGGAGATATATAGAGTAGAGAGGGAAGGAGAGAGTAAGAGAGAAAGATGGGTGAGGGAGAGAGTGGTAGGTAGTGGAGTGAGAGGTTGGTAGAGAGGGAAGGAGAGAGGGATGGATAGGAGGAAGAGAGGGAAGGAGGGAGAGTGAGATGAAGAGAGTGGTGAGATAGAGAGTAGAGAGGTAAGGAGAGAATGATAAATAGAGATAAAGAGAGAGAGGGAGGTTTGAGGGAGGGAGAGGTAGAAAGGGATAAGTGAAACATAGAGAGGAAATGAGGGAAAGTGGGATAGAGAGAGAATGGTGATTTAGAGAGGAAGGAGTGAGAGGCAAGGAGTGAAATAGGGAGATAGGGAATGGTGATAGGTAGAGATAGAGATAATTGTGAGATAGAGAGGAGAGAGTGAGATAGAAAAAGAGGGATGTAGAGATAGAGAGAGAGGTAGGTAGAGGAAGGGAGAGGAGAGATAGAGAGTAGAGAGGGAAACATGTAGGGAAGGAGGCATAGGTGAGATAGAGAGGGATGGAGAGAGAGAGTGATGGAGGGAGAGGTATGTATAGAGAGGGAAAGAGAGAGGAGAGATAAAGAGTATAGAGGGGAGGGAGAGGTAGGGAGATAGAGGTGTGTGTGTGTGAGTGAGAGAAAAAGATCGATTGAGAGAGAAAGAGGGGGAGGGAGGGAGGGAGGGACAATAGTGAGAGAGATTGGGAGGAGAGACAAAAAGAAGTAGAGGGAGGGTAAGGTCGAGAGAGGGAGGGAGAGGAGAGATAGAGAGAAGTAGAGAGGGAAGGATGGATGGAGGGAGTGTTAGTGAGGGAGATAGAGGTTTCTATGTGAGAGAGAGATAGAGAGAGTGGTGAGATAGAGAGGGGAGAGTGAGAGGGAGGGAGAGATAATTATGAGATAGAGAGGAGAGAGTTAGAGAGAAAGTGGGGGAAGAGAGGGATAAAGAGTGAAAGAGAGATGTAGGTAGAGGGAGGGATAGGAGAGATAAAGAGTAGAGAGGGAAAGAGGTAGGTATGGAGACATAAGTGAGATACAAAGTGATGGAGAGAGAGGTAGGTAAAGAGAGAGAGAAGGGAGGGGGGGAGGCAGATGTAGGGAGGAGATAGAGGGGTGTGAGAGAGAGAGAGGGGAGAGGGGAGAGAGAGAAAGGGAGAGAGAGAGAGAGAGGGAGTGGAGAGATAGAGAGTAGAGATAAGGAGAGAGAAAGTTGATACAACTTGCTAACTACTAAAATTTGACCTCCTGATTACTGAAATTTGAATTACTGATTACTGAAATTTGACTAAGTTTGAAATTTTTAAGATCTTCCAAAAACTAGAATTTGCATTATAATTCCTAGAGATCTGAAACCACTCTCAAACGTCCTGCCTATATACATGTAATATAACTTAAAGTATAAGAAAGTAAATTTCCATATGTAAATGTAAACTTATACTTTAATATTTATTTCATGTATATAGTTTCCTTGGAAGAATAAGCGAAAATAAAAGAGTTTAGAAAAAGGAATTCCAAAATTCATTGCAAAATTCAAGCCATTTTTCGCTCGCCAAATGGTAAATCCATTTGGCACTCGTGAAATGTGGCATTTTTCAAATTTGGCAAGCGCAATATAGCCTATTACAGGTTTTTTTTGCAATTTGGCATCAAAATTGTGTCACACGTTGGTGCACTTACCCTCAAATGAATTAATTTAAAATTAGTATTTTTTAAGTATGTAGCCCTTATTATAAGATTCTGAAAAAATATAATTTTAAACATATTTTATTTTATTTTTAAATCTATTTTTTATTTCTTGTGAATATAGGTTTTTCAATGAACATCAAGATGTTTGTTTCACACATATGAAAAAAATAGGAAAATACAGAATTTTTTTTCTAAAAGATACATGTGCACTAGGTATTGATTTCCTTATTCCAACAAATAATAATAATTTAATTTAAATGTATATATAAAATTTATGTAGTATGAAGTACACCTCTATCCAAATTATAATTATTTTGACTTAGAAAATTAATTAAAAAAATATATGTAATAAAAAATTATGAAAAAATATCCCTACACTAGATATTGGTGTGACAAATCTATATTTAAAAAAAAAAAGAATTGTATCCTTTCTATAAAAAAAATTATGTGGTCTGAAGTAAACATCACTTTTTTAAAATGTCGTTTAGTAGAAAAAATAAGTTATTAAAAATTTCATAAAAGGATTCACAATTTACTTTTAATATAAAAATATATATAATTAGAAGCTACACACACATGTTGGTTTTGAGTTCTTTATGTGTTAGTTTGTCCTTGATTCCAAAACTATTTTATGGGGTTCATGACACTGGCTCTATTCTTTGGATTGTTGAATTCAAGATATGTCGATTCACAGGTTCACATGGTTGGTAATATGTAGATGAATTTTTTATCACTTTGACATGATCTTGATACATATTGATGCTAACAATGTTTATCATTGTGACTAGGCATGCATTTGGTTTAGGTATATTGAATGGTTGTTCATAATTTAGCATTATTTGTTTCACCTTGACATACTCAGGGACAACATTCAAAATAGGTTGGCCAATGCTTAGCATATCCTTGTGTCACTTATTTATGGGCTCTTCATACAATTATTTATATGTGCTTAACACATATGTGTCAATATTGTTGATGGGAATAAAACCCATTGATGGTGTCATTATTCTTTATGGCCTTAATTCAGAAGGCTTCGAAGGTCTCATAATTTGGCATATTTAACATGTGATATTGAGCATCTAAAGGATTTGACTTGGAAATATTATGTTGTTTTTATATCACATTGTAGTGGCAATATTTTTTTTGGTTTTTCACCATGGTATCAAGTTGGTGATTAAGTATTGATCACATTATAAATGTGATTAGCAGTTATCAAAGGTGATGAATTGGTTTTGACACAACTATTATTGATAGTGTTTAATAAAGTGATATCGATAGCTATTTGATGGATGGGTATCGAAAACTATCATTAATAGTTTTTAACACATGTGACATTAAAAAATTATTGCATTAGTGATTCGATATTTTGATGTTGGTATTTTCTTGTAAATTCTTTGGTAGTGGATTCTAAGTCATTATGATGTTTGTTTAACAAAGTAGCGGATCTCAAATAATCATTTGGTTTTGCAAATTATTAAAAGACACTCGAAACAAGCTTCATTGAGCAAAAGGAATTCTTGGTTGTTTCATTTGGAATCCCTAGCCCCCATGAGTATTTAGATGTCTATAATTTCTTTTAGCTTTGCACCCAATATTCAATGTTTTTGTGAGGTATGATCACTATATGAGCTCAAATGAGGGGTATGTGTAGGATCATCATGGAAAAAATAGGCCCTTAAGTGGCAATAAAAAGATAGAAAATCATAGTTAGACAACTTGACGTAAACATTTGAATAAGTTATCTATATTATTTCAAAAATGTAAAAAAAAAAATCTGTAGCAAATTGAATGTAGTTTCTAAAATACTAGACCTTTATTTAAAAAAAAAATTATTTGGTAAAAAATTTAAATTTCAATGCAGTAGTATTTAAAGTTAAGGGTAAAAATAAGAAGTAGGTGTCTATCTGACCACCCTAACCACAATAAAATGATAATATTTTTTTATAAGATTTTAGATATAAGCAGAGGACTCATGTCCTAATGTGATGCATATTTTTTTATAAAACATTTCCAATTAAATAATTAGTTATGATTTTTTTATTACAACTTTTAAAAAATATAAAAGCTCATCTGTCTAACCACCTTAGCTTGGTCAAAACTTCATGAAATTCATTTTTTCTTTTTAATCCTATATTATACAAAGTATAGAATGTGACGCATGTTTCAGATTCAAAAAATGTGATAAAGTTTGAAATTTATACATGTTTTTCAATCAGCCTATCAATCAAGACTTTATTCATAATTCTAATAGAAAATGAATAATAATTATTTATTAAATTCAAAGTAAAGCATAATGTATATTGGTGTAAAGCTAAGAATCTCCTCTAAAAACCCTTTTTGTTTCATCAATTTTGGGTAAACAAAAAGTTGTCAGCCACATGGGTCATCATATGGCTTACATATCGCCACTTTTTGGCCCATCATGATCCTGCACATTCAAGATTATAGATGAAATGGTCTTGAATCTTAAGTGACTGTGGGTGTTGAACCGACAGTGAAAGTTGACTTGTGTCACTCAATTGAACAATTATGAAACTGTTCCAGGTATTTCTTGAGTTGACTTATTTCACTGAGAGCAAGGTAAGACATTTTTGCTATGGGTTCTTGAAATATTTTTTTGATGAAGGAAGGTATAATTTTTTTTAGGGAATAAATTATTTTAATGTGTTATTGTTAAGATTTGTAAAGTGTTTAATCTTGTGATGATTATATTTGAAACCACTTTAGGGTCTCTGGGTATCTATCCGGTGTAATAGAGTTTAGAGTTTCTTAACCCTAATCCGAGTTGGTTATCAATTTTGAAAGTTATGTCTGAAATATTTGATGAAACATATATAGCAGCATATATGCATATTTTTTATACATATAAAACAATGGTTGATCACTATTTTGGGTTAGTAATTTTAAAAGGGTTAGTGCAAAAAAAATTGTAATTAAAATCTTGCAAATATGATGCAAAGTATATAACTGATATGTCTAGTATTTTAGAGATTCCAAAATGAATATTTAGGATATTAGATGTATTAGAATGAAAGGACTATGTGATTTGAATTGAAGCAAAGTAATCCTCTAATATATAATTGTTTTGAGTTTTTGTATAAGGGGTTGGTGCTCCTTGGAATGGGTGTTCCTAAATGTATAGGGGTTGATGGTCCTTGGAATGGGTGTTCCTAAATGTATATGGGTTGGTGGTCCTAGAGTGTGTGGTCTAAAGTATGTCAGTGAGGCATTGTAAACCATGATTTTTTGAGTTTAATCCAGTGAGGCATCATTTCTAGAGTGGTTTTTCTACCCCTAGAGGGTTTTCCACTTGTCAAATTATTTGTTTTATGGTCTCATTGCTTTGATGCGATAATGTGTTATGTGAAGATTCCTTGTGTGATTATTTTTCATGTCTATCTGATTTTCATAAGTTATTAGATGCATTAATGTCTATCATTAGTTCTTATTTTTCCAATGTTAATGTGATACGTTGTTACAATGTTATATGTACTTTCACAATCATATGTTGTAAACTATTTTAAAATTTATTTTTAACCAAACATGTTTTGCATTTCATGATGAAAAGGGTTTAGTCAATCACATCACATGTTCATTCATGGATTCATAGTTCAAGATTGTTATGTTTCAATCTATCATAATGTGCTAAAGATTTTTGTTGTCTCAATACTTATCATGTGTCATTTAGTTGCATAGTTGTTGTAGTGTCTCATAAAGATGCATAAAAATATGATGGTCTTAAAGTGATTCAATGATGTTGGTCTTCATGAGTTGCACCTGTATTTTCATCATGCTTTGTTTTTTAAACAATGTCAGTTACAATTGTCTTTATAAGTGCAAGATATCTCACACAAATCATATTGACATAGGTTGTCAAATGGACTGATTTAGTGTTGTCATATATTTGTTTACCTTTTTTCATGAATTCTCTCAAAGTGATTACTCTGCTTAGTTATCAATAGAAAGGTTATCAAAACTAAAATTCTTTGTCAAATTTTTAAAAGGTTTTATTTTTAGGTTTGTCTATTAGACACTGATTCACCCGCCCTTTTAGTGTTTGTCCATACTCAAACAACAAAATCTCATAAATTACTAGAACTTGCTTCATCTTAAAATTCTTAATGGTTTAGCTACCATAGGTGTAAGAAAATGAAGATCTCATGGAAAATGTTGATTCCAATGTCAACTTTGTCCAAAAAGTGTAACCCATTATTGTAGTATCACCCATATCACTAAAGCTTGAATGTGACATAGTTGATATAGTAAGATCAATAGCTTGATCTTGTCTAACAAACATAAAGAGATAATTCCAATTGTGTCAAGGTTGAGTTAGATAGTATGAAATTAGGATGTATACATCTAAGATGTGAAAATCCAATCTACCATAGCCCCTAAGTTCTTTCAGTTCTAATGGAATTCAATATATCAACTACCTTGAGGGCAGGTGAAAAAATATGGAGGCCAAAGAGTAGCCAAAATTTCAAAAAAATGAAAGGCCATAACACGAGCACATTATAATGCACTCGTGTTATGGCTTCGTGAGAATGAGCCTAAGAATTATTCACATCAAGCCTATAACACACTTGCATTATAATGTGAGCATGTTATAGCTTATAAAACAACACAAAAAACCAAATATATCATTTCATTTTAATTTTTTTTCTTGCACATAGCCAACAAACCCTGAAATTGCATGCTCACATTTTAGAAGGATCAAAAGCTGCAATTTCTTCCTTGAATCATTACAATTTCATCACCAAGATGTCTCCACATCAACAAGGAGGTCAAACAAGTAATCATTGTTTGTTTTTTTGTTTTTTTGTGTTAAATAGGTAATCTTAGGTTGTTTTTTATATTTATTTCTTTAATTTTTAGGATATTTTAATAAACCTAAAAACCCTATTGAAAATCCTCAACAACCAAAATAATAAGCACATGAAAAAAATCCTCAACAACCACAACAAAAAAATCCTCCACCAATTCCTCAACATCATCTTGGTACTCAACAAAATTTAATGGGGGAAATTAAAAAATACATAAAATAGATTGAGTTAATTATGAGGTTGAATGATCCTTTAAGTTCAACCATAGAAATAATAAAAATTGTAAGTTCACTTCAAGACATGTTAAGACATGTAGATGCAATCAAAAAACAATTAAGTGTTTGGGAAGATAGGAGGTAGGCGTGGATGAATTTTCATGGAGATAAATTATCATATGAAGAAGTAAAAGATGAAAAAATTACAAAATATAATTTGTGCTCACTATTCATTGACCCACACACAAATCAAAATATTGACCTTAATGCTAGGAGATTTCCTATCCATTGGTGCCCCCACCAAGGGATTAGGAATTATTATTGGGATAGGTGGTGGATGGTTTTTGACTATCCACCATGCAACAATAATGGGGTCCCTCAATATTTTTTGAGGAAACTCTACTATGAGTTCATCCTCAAAAAAATCCCCAAGTATTTTTATATGAGAGAATTTTAGGAGAGAGGTGGAGGGTCGACACAAGATAGACCTAGTGTACGTTAGGATCCTCAATGGAAAGGGAGATGAGCTCTCTCTACACTAGCTCATGACAACATTGTTATCCCTTCCATCATGAAGGAGAGTGCTGAGGTGGACAATTTGCAGTCTATCAACTCTTTGACCTAGAGTATCGTCTAGTGTTCTAGTCTTGTAGTACAACACCATCCAGGGGAGATTTCAATGCATAGGCTTCCACTCCATTCTTGTCATATTTGTGGGTTGTATTATACATATGAACCCACATACACTCAGAAGGTTGGTGTGTAGAATACATCTACAACTGTAGAGATGGTGACTACAAATGACATTTTTAATGAGGCTTCCAACATTGAAACTCAAGTAAATGTTAGCATGTTCATTGAATTATTTTTATTAAATTTTATTTTTGAAATGCAAGGTTAACTAATTTAGTTTAATGATTATAATGAAATTTTAGGGTCACACTATTGATACTAGATCCATCGGCCCTCCACCATATCTATTGCTGAGGTATGTAACTAGTAAATAAAAATAAATATTACATGTGAATAGAATTTTAATATTAATGGTATTCTAATATCTTATTTTGGATGTTGAATAGAATAATATTGGAGGTTTCATGAGAATGCCTCCTAGTGCTAGTAGTGTTGTACAAACCTTCATGTAGGCAATAGAATAAAGAGTTTAACTAATGAATTATACTTGTTTAGTTTATATTCTTATTGTTGATTACATTCCATTGTGCACATCTTTTAAACTCAAATAATTACTTCACATTACATAACTAATAACTATATGTTGATAGATGAAAATATTTTAATTACAATATGGTTGTTTAGGAAGTCAACATTAGTGATTCAATTACTTCACAAAGAATAAGTAGTAACTATCAGAAGCTTCTAACAAAATTTTCTTGTCGTGGCATTCCATGAGACCAATTTTTTATTGAGGAATTTTTTCAAACAATTCACTACCTTTTCTATGCTATGGATGCTTGAAAAAAATCTATGAAAGAATAATAGTAAGCAATAGAATAGATAAGACAATGATTTCTTTTTAAAAACTTCCTCAAATAAATGTGGTCTCATGGTGATGTCCATCACCATGAGACCCAATTTATTTGAGGCATTTTTTCAAATAGTGCACTACCTTTTCTATGCTACCACATTTTCCATACATGTCTACCAAAATTTTTTATCAAACAATTCACTTCCTTGTTGCTATGGCTAAAATACTAAAAAATTTGCTTTCCAAACAACTATGGATGCTTGGAAAAAATATATCATAGCATATAATAGTAAGGAATATAATAGACAAGGCATTGAGTAGTTTGAAAATATTCCTCGAAGAAATATGGTCTCATAATGATGGGATGGAATTAAATCACCATGAGACCACATTTATTTGAGGCATTTATTCAAACAACTCATTGCCTTTTCTATGCTACCACATTTTCCATACATGTCTACCAAAGCATTTTATCAAATTGTTCACTTCCTTGCTACAATGACTAAAAGCCTAAAAAAGGTGCTTTGGATGCCTGGAAAAAATATGTCAAAGCATAATAATAAGCAATAGCATAGACAAGGCAATGAGTAGTTTGAAAAAATTCCTTGAATAAATGTTGTCTCATGGTGATGCAATTCCATCACCATGAGACCACATTTCTTTGCAGAATTTTTTCAAACAACTTATTGCCTTGTCTATGCTACCATATTTTCCATACATGGCTACCAAATCATTTTATCAAATGGATCACTTCCTTGTTACTATGGCTAAAATCCTAAAATAGGTGCTTTGCAACAAACTATGGATGCTTGAAAAAAATCTATCAAAGTATAATAGTACACAATAGAATAGATAAGGTAGTGAGTAATTTGAAAAAAATCCTCAAAAAAATGTGGTCTTGTGGTGATGGAATGCCATTCCATTACCATGAGACCACTTTTCTTTGAGGTATTTTTTCAAACAACTCACCATATTTTTCTATGCTTCCACATTTTCCATACATTTCTAACAAAGAATTTTATCAAATAGGTCACTTCCTTGTGGCTATGGCTGAAAGCCTAAAAAGGTGATTTCAAACAAACTATAGATTCTTGGAAAAAATATATCAAAGCATAATAGTAAGAAATATCATAGACAAGGTAGTGAGTATTTTGAAAAAAATCCTTGAATGAATGTGGTCTCATGGTGATGGAATGTGATTCCGTCACCATGATACCACATTTCTTTGAGGCATTTTTTCAAACAACTCATCGCCTTTCTATGCTACCACATTTTCCATATATGTCTACCAAATATTTTTATCAAAAAATTCACTTCCTTGATGCTATGGCTAAAAGCCTCAAAAAGGTTCTTTCCAACAAACTATGGATGTTTGGAATAAATCTATTAAAGCATAATAGTAAGCAATATCATTGAAAAGGTAGTGAGTAGTTTTAATAAATGCCTTGAAGAAATGGGGTCTCATGGTGATCGAATTCTATTCCATCACCATGATAGAACATTTCTTTGAGGCATTTTTTCAAACAACTCACTTCCTTTCCTATGATACTACATTTTCTACACATTTCTACCAAAGCATTTTATCAAGCTGTTCACTTCCTTGTTGTTATGGCTAAAAGCCTTAAAAAGGTTCTTTCAAATAAGCTATGGATAGGGAAAATAATAAGCATGATTGTAAGAAATATATAGTTCTATAAGTTATAAAAAAAAATCATTATCTAATACATTATAAGCCATGACATGCATCACTATTGTAGTTTTGGTGATTGAATAAATTATTGTTTTATTTTCAGATGTTGCAAGAAGAAACACCTCCAGATGTTCATAGGGAAATGGATCTTGGCCTTTCTTTTACTATAGACTCCTCGATGCCTCTCATGGGGGTGTGAGGAATATTACTAAATTTCAATTTACATTTATTTTATATTTGTTAGTTAGTGATAAATAAAACCATTATTGATTCATAGTTTAATTTCTCTTTGGATGGTTCTATAGGGCTTAAACATGCCACATCATGGGCATGTGAATATTTCCCTTGAGGAGAGTGGTCATCTTGACGAAATAAGTGATAATTTTTTTAAATATATCATTTTTTAAATTTAATTTCTATATTTTAGTGTATTTACTTGTTATTGTAAAAGATAAGGCTTGATCGGGAACTAAACATTAAGAGGAACAATATGAGAACTCCTCGATCACATAGTAAATTAGTGATAGACTTATCGCCATCTGTCTGACCAACAAAGTTCAAGAGTTTGTTTCAAGAGCCTAGAGGGCAATGACTTGATTTGAGGGCCCTCTATTGTATGCCTATATGTAATTCTTGTAAGCCTATATGGATATTGTGTATATATTTTTGACTTATATCTACATATATTGATGTATGCCTACATGGATATTAGGTTTATTGATGGTGTTCATATTTGAACTATAAATCCATGGTTCAATAGATATGAGTTGTGTGTATTCAAGTGTATACTTTACAACTTATTCCTATACTTTGTGACCTATGTGTATTCTAATGTATAATTTGTGACACATATTTTCATGTGTATACCTTTTATTCATGCACATACTTTGTATTAATGTGTATACTTCAAGGAGTACATGTATTTGAGTACTTGTGCTTCACTTATTCACATATATACTTATTAATTGTTTATCCCTAACATCAGTCATTGTTGTCCTTCATGATTTGTCTTGACTATTTATTGATTTATTCTAAACAACTTTATTAGTTGATGTTCAACAACTTCAATATTTCCAAAAATTATTAACTAATGATGTATCATTTACGTATGTGGTAATTCAATATGGAATCCAAGGAAGAATTTAAAATGGATAAACCTAGGAGGAGAGGGACGATAGATATTTATAGTGTAACCTATTGTACCTTCTCTAGACAAACCTCTAATGGCTCTTGTATGATTTTATATTATGTTTTCTACTTTTCATATCCTAATTTCATAGGTGGGTCATCATTTCTCTCAATTTTTTTCCTTCTCCTATTCTAGGTACTCACCTCTGGTTGTGGTATTCTAAGATAAGCTCTAGTTTGTGGTGGGCACCCACTAAGATTCAAAGGATTAATTATTTTTTGATGGGAACCCACTAAGATTTAATTTCTTCTAGCATGTTTGATATGATTGTGAAAGAGTAGGAACAACCCGATTGTAATATCTCTTGTATCATCCTGTTATTTCAGCCATTTTCAGCTTCCACTTATCCTCAAGGCTCTAGTATCAAAATATATGTATACCTCTTCTTCATGATTCTCTTTAGCTAGGCCATAAGCCACTATGTGGGCTCATATTTCTATTGACCTATGATTAGGTTTAGCTATAAATCTTTCAATATTTTTCTAGAATGTTGAAAAATTTCCTCTTTAAAATAATCATATTGTTGTAAGGTCAAGAGGTATAATTAAAAATTATCTTTCCCTTGCTATAATTGAGGTTGATTATACAATATTTTATGAGTCATATAGCCTTCTCATTTGTGAATAGTCATAATAGGAATAAGAAAGTTACCTAAATACTAATATTAACAATAATAAATTCAATGTAAGTATGATATCCACATATTAATTGGACTATAACCCGTTTGAGAATGAAAATTTTTAGGATTTTCTTAACTATTTTGATACCCAAATGTTTTACCTCTTTCATGCAATCATTTAGTTTTGGTGTGGAAAACTCAAACTTGTCAACTATGATGTGAATCTTTCTCTTTTCCTTTGTTTTGCATGTCATCATAAGGGATTGAGATGATTCAATATAGCTTAGAGTGATTTGGCATGTTTGGGTTGAAAAGAGGACCATGCCTAGTGTAAGAATACACATCTGAATGCCTTGGAATAGTTTGTTTGGTCATATGAGTTACAAAATGAAAGTTGCACCACTTTGCAACTTTACATTGCTTGCATTCAATAACTTTTTCCTCAATTGAAAAGTTGTCACCATGGTAAAATTCCTCTAAGATCATGAAAACCAAGATATATTATTGTAGAGGAGCCCAATGCGATCCTATGGCCTTAGGAAGAGAGTTTGTAAGCATGGACTCTTAAGGGATCGAGTCGGTCGAACATAAATTGAAGTGATTGAAGGTGTTTGGGAGTGAAATATTACCATGCCTAGCATTAATTTACCCATATTAATGCATTGGAATATTTTTTTTGGTTGTACAAGTTGCAGAAAAAAAGTTGCACCACTTTACAATTTTACACTACTTGCATTTGTCAACCTTTTCCTCAACTGAAAATTTGTCACCATGGTAAAACAACTCTAGGATAGAAAAACCCAAGAGAGGTTATTATATATTGGAACAACATTATCCTGTATCCTTATAAAAATATTTTGTAAGCATCACGGTCTTTAACTAATAGCTCATGAAATATGGCAACCATTTTGCACTTTGGACTCTTAAGGGATCTATTCATTTGAACGTAGTTCACAATGATTCAATGTTTTTGGGTGAAAAAGAGGACCATTCATAGCATAAAAATACCCATATAGATGAATTGGAAAAATATATTTTGTCACATGAGTTGCAAAATGAAAGTTGCACCAGTTTGCAACTTTACACTGCTTGTATTTGACAACTTTTTCCTCAACTGAAAAGTCATCACCATGGGAAAAAACCTCTAAGATAGAAAAAAATAATAGAGGTTATTGTATAGGGGTCCAACACAATCTTGTAGCCTTATATGAATATTTTTTAAGGATAACAATTTTTGAGTAATATTCCATCAAATATTGCATCCCTTTTTCACTTTAGACTTTTAAGGGATTGAGGTTGGTGAACATAGCTCAGAGTGATTTTAAATGTTTGGGTGCAAAATAGGAGGATGTCTAGGGTAAATGTAAAAATCCAGATGCATTGAAATATTTTATTTGGTTGTGCAAGTTATAGAATTAAATTTTCACCACATTGCAACCTTACTTTGTTTGCATTTGACAACTTTTTCCTCAACTAAAAATTCATAGCTCTTTGTATCTATATATATCTCTTTCTATCCATCCCTCTCCCCTATTTCTATCTCTCCTCTCTCTCACCCTCTCTCTTTTTCTATCTCTTCTCACCATATCTCTACCTACCTATCTCTCTCCTTTTATTTATCTCAATTATCCCTCTTTACCTGTCCCTCCCTCGTCTCTCTCTTCCACCAGCCTATTTTCTATATTTATCTCTATATAACCTACCCCTATATACCTCTTTCTCTCTCCCTCCCTCTCTTCGTCCCTCTCTCTCACCCACCCTCTATCTCTTCCATTAACTTTTTCTCTCTAATTATCTCTACCTACCTATCCCTCTATACATCTTTCTTTCTCACTCCCTCCTTCCTTCCCTCTCAATCTCTCCACCTTTTCTCTGTACTTATCTCTATATCATCTCTCTCTATCACCTCTCTCTATCAACTATATCTCCATCCCCCTACCTCTTCCTCACTCTTTCCTTCCCTCTATAATTTTTTTTATTTCTCCCTACCTCACTCTATCTACCTTTCTATTTTTCTCTCATTTCTCTCTCCTTCCCTCTCTACTTCACTCTACCTACCTATCCATATATATGTCTTTCTATCTCCATCCCTCCATCCTCCTCTCTCTTAGTTGATGTACCTTCTTACCTATCTACTTCTCCCTATCACATCTCTCTATCACCTTTCTCTATCACCTTTATTTATCACCTCTCTCGCATCTCTCTCATCTCCATCCCCTCTCTCTCCTCTCTCTATCTATTGTTCCCTCCCTAAAATATAGCTCAACTATCCCTCTTTACATCTCTCACCCTCCAAAGAAGTATGGATGGAAAAGTGAGAGAGATATAGGTGATAGAGAGATGTGATAAATAGAACTAGAGGGGATAAAGGGAGAGATAGAGAGAAAATAGAAAGGTAAATAGTATAGAGGGAAGGAGAGAGTGAGAGAGAAAGAGGGGAGATAGAGGGAGAGATTGAGAGAGAAAGAGGGGGTGATAAAGAGAGTGTAGGGAGGGAGAGATAGGTAGGGATATATATGTATATTTTTGAGATAGAGTGGATAGGGAAGGAGAGAGAGGATACAAAATTTATAGAGATATGCAATAGAGATAAGTAGAGAGGGGGAGTGAGGAGAGAGAGTGAGAAGGGAGAGATATAATAATGAGATAAAGAGAAGTAGAGAGGAAAGAGGAGAGAGAAACAGGGGAGAGTTAGAGGAAGAGAGTGAGAAAGAAAGAGGGGGAGGGAGAGAGAAAGAGGTATATAGGGATAGGTTATATATATAAAAGTAGAGAGGGAATGTGGGTGGGAGGAAGGAAGAGAGAGACATAGATAGAGATAGAGATAGATAGAGAGGTGGAGATAAAGAAAATTTGACATGGAAGAAGGGATGGAGGGGAAGAAAAAGGTGAGATAACGAGAAGTGGAGAGAGATATAGATAGAATAAAGATATAGAGAGAAATAGAGAGAGATAGAGATAAGTATAGAGTGAAGGAGAGAGAGATAAAAAGAGGGGGAGGAAGGGGGAGAGAGAAAAGATGAGAGAGTGAGATAAGTAGGGGGAGAGGGGGGAGAGATATGGGAGAGATAGAGAGAGGGAGAGAGAGGTGAGGTAGAGATATTATAAAGGGAAGGGGAGAAAAGGGGAGGGAGAGATAAGTAGAGAGGGAAAAAGGAAGGTGGAGATATTGAGAGAGGTAAGAATGGATCGAGGGAGAGAGAAATACGTATAGAGGGACAAATTAGATATAGGTAGAGAGGGAAGGTGGGAGGGATGAAGGAAGAGATAAAAGAGAGATAGGTAGATTTAGTGAGAGGAGAGATAGATAGTAGAGATGGAAAGGTAGGGAGTGAGACATAGGTGAAATATATAGTGATGGAGGGTGAGATAGGAAAAGAGAGGGATAGGGGAGATAAATGATAGAGTAATAAGTTATTTCACTGAGTTAATTTAATCATAATGGTTAATTAATTAAGTCACTTATTCCTTTAGGTTGCTTAAGCTAAACTTAGGAAGATTAATAATTAATTATTGATTATTAAGTGTGCACACTAGGGTTTAATTTAGGGTTTCCTATTTTTAGGTTTTTATGATCTCCTCATAAGGATTGATCACATTGTAACTATCATATGATTCAATAATCATATTCTAGTTTTAGCTTGCACATATTTGCTCTAAGGGTTTACATAACATCTCTTGTTGGTTGTTTTGAATATCTATTGCATGTGATAGGTGATTGCATGTTGGTGAATCTTGGGGATTGTCAAATTGATTTTTCAACATCTACATGGTATTAGAGCTCTAGACCTATGGCCGTTTGTTCGTGATTTGAAGATATTCCCTCACAACATCTCTTTTTGTGCAAGGGTTTCAAGCCCTGCTGATTTTTTGTGCATCTAGGGGTAGACATTTTTACTATGCAATTTTTGGAAAAATATACATCACCATCGTGTTTAGGATGCCCAAAAACCCTAGAAACACCTTTTGTTTCATTGATTATGGACCTATTGAAAAAAATGGCAAACAAAATTTTGCTAGGGAAACCATACGACCTCCCTAACACGTAGACCGAGGCAAATTTTTTTCAAAATTGAGAAAAATATTAAAAAAATATCAAAACACGTGGTCCAAAAACCGCAGCCAATTCACACAGGCTCGTTCCGCTCAACTGCCGCCAAGTAGCCACCAGCAATTGGTGGCCAGCCCTCCAACGACCTCCTGCACTACTGCCCTCACACCGCTCAGCCTTAGCCCCCACAAGCTCTTTGCATTAGGTCATGGTCACATCTATGACCAAGTGTTAGCGGCTTCATCCCCCCAACATAGGCGACCGGTCACATGCATGACCGAGGGCTAGAGAGAAGGAGCCGAAATTTTGCCCCAGGCTAGCATTAAAAGTTCCTTTTACAAGGCTTTTTTTCATTTTCTCATAACTTTTGCAAACGGAGGCCTTTTTCCAAAAATGAGATATCCTTGGAAAGCTGATTTGACACTCTTTTCACTAGTGCAAGTTTTGTTTTCTAATTTTATACTTTTGATAAGTTTTGTGGCCTCTGAAGTCCAAAGTTATTGTTTTCACCTTGGGAGGTGTAACTTTTGCGTCTTGACTTCGTTTTTCGAAAAAAATAGGCGTTGGAAAGCTGGTTCAGTGCTCTACATAGATCTCAGACCTTCTTTTTCATATTGTTTCACCAGGTATCTGATATTATTTTTTGATCTCATCCTTTACCTTTCCATTTATTTTCCTGGGAAGCATGCAATCAAGCTATTTTTTTGAGATTAGCGAGCATTGTTTTTTTTATTTGAGAGTATATATTGATGTTTTCTTTCATGGATACACATAATATTGCATCCCTTACTCCATTCAACTATTTTGGTTGGAAAAAAAAATGAAGATTCACTTGAAACACAGAGGGTTGTACAGGGTAACCATGGGTACAAAAATTGAACCTACAAGTGTTGTTGAGAAGAGAAAGTGGTTTAGTAGATTTGATGAAGCTTATGGTACATTATGTATCTCTCTTTATTCTGACCTTCTTTTTCACATTGAGTCATACTATACCCCATGAGGTTTGGACTACTTTGTAGTCTTTGTTTGGGAAGCAGGATGCTATGAGAGGGTTTTAGTTAGAGAATGAGCTTACTGGCTTAAATCCTAGGAATTTTGACAACATCTAGGAGTTTTTCACCAAAATCGAGTCTCCTAGATTGAATTTTTCATAGTGTGGTGTTCAGAAGGAAGACTCTTAGTTGATATTGTCCATTCTTTTTTAAGCTTGGACTAGATTATTCAGTTTTTTATTCTACCTTTTATGCTACTAGGGATGCACTTGGTACTAGATTTATTATGCCTTCTTTTGATGATTTTGGATCTTCTCTCACTTGAGAGCAGGCCAAGTTGGCTACTATGGGCAATTTGAAGCACTCTTCATCACAATCACTCATTGCATCACAAGAGCCTAGAGATCAGAAGGATTCTATAGGAAAAGGCAAGAAATAGAAACAAAAGGATTCCAAATCTCATGAGAAGTAGAAGGAGTCCTTAGATTCATCATTCTCTTTTAAAGGGAAATCATCTAGGAAGGAGAAGGGACCATGTGCATATTGCAAGAGAGAAGGACATGCAAAACATAATTGTTACAAGAAGGACATTGATGAGTTGAAGAATATTCTTTAGAAACATTAGATTGATTTTCCTTTTAGGATGTTTGCATCATCTCCTTCCCCTCCCCCTTCTTCTTCAATGCAACATGATAGGGGCACAACTGATTTACATACTTCATCAACTATGAAGGGTCATGCTCTTTGTGCTTCTTCAAGTATTGGATCATGGAGATGGATTCTAGATTTAGGAGCATCTCATCATATGGATTCTACATAGTCTATGTTCACTTCCTTTGAGTCTCACACTATGTCTCCTATTTTGATGGGAAAGAATACATATATGAGTGTTATAGGGAAGGGGTCTATTAATTTTGGGGACAACACCTTTTAGGATGTATTGTGTGTTCCTCATTTGATGAACAACCTTCTTTTTATATATCAGATAGCACATGGAGGCAACGGGAGGTCTATGGAGTTCACACCTGATTCAGTTATCATCATAGACTTGGAGAGTAGAGAAGTTATTTCTACTAGGGTGGTGAATCACTCATCTTGGTTGTATTCGTTTGCATATTTTTCTATTGATGGTGCTTCTATTCCTACAGTTGTTCATCACACTTCTAGTGTGAATCATCATTCAGAGGAGAAATTTGGCTTCTTGAACATTGGAGTTCTCACTTCAGATCCTGTTCTTGAGGCATCCATCCCATCTCCTCCACCTAATGTTGCAATTTTTGATACTTCTATGACTATAGATGTGGCTTCTTCTATTTCAGTGTAGCAAGATCCAATTGATCATCTATCTTTAGAGGTTCCTATTTAGTCTTCACCCACTTTGACTTCTTCATTTTTTGAGGTCACACCTACTTTTGTGGAAACATCTTGGGCCACACCTACTTCACCTTCAGTGATTGCATCCATTCGACCTCTTCCCTCTTACTTGTTTCAAGAGATGTGGTTTCTTGAGTCCTTTTGGAGCTACTTCATTATGGGGGGGCTATGTGGTCTATCTCATCCTCTCTTCTAGGGGGGTTCTTTCATGTATCTTTGTGATGGATGGTGTCCTTGGGGGGTCTTTTGGAGTCCTCCATCTTTCATCACTTAGTTTCTCTTTGCATTTTATTTTGGGGAGGATTTTTTTCCCACTAGGTTTTCTCTTTTACCCCGATTAGTTTAGTTTACATTTCATTTGTACTTGGGTACCTAATCAGACCTTTGTTGCTGGGACCCATCTTTGCTTTCATGCATCTTTTTTCTAGTGTTTTAGCTACTCCCTAAGTTCATCTTAAGAGGGGGTGTTAGAGTAATAAGTTATTCCAATTAATTAATTTAATCATATTGGTTAATTAATTAAGTCACCTATTCCTTTAGGTTCCTTAAGCTAAAATTAGGCACATTAATAATTATTTATTAGTTGTTAAGTGTGCACACTAGGGTTTCATTTAGGGTTTCCCATTTTTAGGTTATATTGATCTCCTCATAAGGATTGATCACATTGTAACTATCATATGATTCAATAATCATATTCTAGTTTTAGCTTGCACATATTTTCTCTAAGGGTTTATAGAACATCCCTTGTTGGTTGTTTTGAATATTTGTTTCATGTGACATGTAATTGCATGCAGGTGAATCTTGGGTACTGTGAAGCTAGATTTTCAACTTCTACAATAAATATAGGTAGAAAGGGAAGGATACATAGAGGGCGGATACATAGATCAGTAAAGAGGGGAGGGATAAAGAGGTAGGGAGGATATAGAAGTGAGTTTGTGAGAAGTGAGAGAGAAAAAGAGGGGAGGGAGGAAGGGGGAGGGAGAATGAGAGTATATAGGGAAGTGGAGAGAGAGAGTAGAGAGGAAAGGAGAGAGTGAGAAAGAAATATGTGGGAGGGAGAGAGAGAGGTAGAGAGAGTGCTAGGGAGTGGAGGGAGAGGTTGGTAGGGAGAGGGAAGGAGAAATTAAGAGATAAATATGAGGGAGGGGGAGAAATATGGGGGAGGGAGATAGAAAGAAACTTAGAGAGGGAAGGAGGTGTGGAGGGAGAGTTAGGGAGATAGAGAGAAACATATATCTACCTACCTCTCTTTGTTCCTCTCTAATTTATCTCTCCCCTTCCCCCTCTACTTCTCTCTATCCACCTTTCCCTCTATACATCTTTCTTTCTCCCTACCCCCTCCTTCCCTCTCTCAATATCACTACCTTATTCCCTCTCTAATTTTCTCTAGCACATATCTCTATCACCTCCCTCTCTATCACTTTCTCCTTCCCTCTCTAATCTCTCTATCTCAACTCTCTTTCTGCCTATCTCTCCCTTTATATATCTCCCTCTCCTTCCATATCTAATCTCTCTATCCTAACTCTCTCTCTCCCTACATTTTTGTGCATATCTCTATCTATATCTCTCCCTCCCTCCTCCGTCTTTCTATCTCTCCTAGTCCTCTCTCTATCCTTATATCTATCTCAAATATCCCTCTTTACCTCTCCTTCCCTCCTCTCTCTCTACTTCTCTATATCTAACCTACTTGTATATACCTCTTTATCTCTCCCTCCCTCCCTCCTCTCTCTCTTCTACCAACCTTCTCTCTCTAATCTCCCTCTCTCCCTCCTTCCTTCTCTAAATCTATCTACCTTCCTCTTTTACCTCTCTCTCATTCTCTCTCTCCCCTTCCCTCTCTACTCTCTTTCTCTGTATCTTAACTCAATATCTCTACATGTATCCCTCCATCCCTCTTCTCTCTCTATCTCACCCCATCTCCTTCCCTCCCTCCCTACCTCTCCTTCCCTCTCTCCTTACCTCTCTACTTCTCTCTCCCCTCCCTCTATTGCTCTATCTCTCACCTTTTTCTCTCCATAACTACCTCTCCCTTTATCCCTATTTCTCACTCCATATCTCCTTCCCCTTTTCTATATCTCCTCATCCTCTCTCTCCTAGTTATCTCAAATATACCTCATTTCCTCTCCCTTCCTCCCCTCTCTCTCTCTCTCTCTCTCTTCTACAAACATTCACTTTGTACTTTTCTCCATATAACCTATCCCTTTATACCTCTCTCCCTCATTACCTCTCCCAATCTATCTACCTTCCACCTTACCTCTCTACTTCTCTCTATCACTTCTCTATCCCTCATTCTCTATCTACTCTCTTTCTCTCTATCTCACTTCTCTCCATACCTATCCCTCCTAGCAAAATTTTAGAGAGAGAGGGAGAGAGATGAGAGAGATGATAGTGAGATGTGATAAAAATAAGGAAAGAGGGGAGGAGGTAGGGAGGGAGAGAGAAATAGGTATAGAGGGATATGTTAGATGGAGAGAAGTAAAGAGGAAAGGTTTGGTGGGAGGAAGTAAAAGAGAGACAAAGACATAGATACATATAGAGAGAGATAGGGAGAGATAGAGAAAATTAGACATAGAAGAAGGGATGGAGGAGGAGAGATATGTGAGATAGAGAGAAAATGTAGAGATAAAGAGAAGTAGAGAGAGATAGAGATAAATAGAAAGTGAAGGAGAGTGAGAAACAAAGAGGGTGAGGGAAAGAAAGGGGAGGAGAGAAAAATATAAATAAGGGAAGGGAGAGGGGAAGAGAGAGGTGAGATAGTGAGATTATTGAAGGATAGGGAGAGAGAGGGATGGGGGGAAGGAGGGAGAGGGAGAAAGGTGATAACGAGATGTGATAGAGAGATAAGTAGAGAGGGAAGGAGGAAGGTGGAGAAATTGAGAGAGGTAAGAAGGGATAGAGGGAGAGAGAAAGAGGTATAGATGGATATATTAGATAGAGATAAGTAGAGAGGGAAGGTGGGTAGGAGGGAGGAAGCGAGTGAAACATGTAGAGGGAGGTGGATGAGAGATAGAGTATAGATGGAAAGAGGTAGGGAGGGAGACATAGGTGAGATACATGGTGAAGAAGGGAGAGGTAGGTAAATAGAGGGAGATGGGAGATAAATATAGGTAGATAGGGAAGGAAATGTAGAGAGAGGAGAGATAGAGTGAAGTAGATAGGTGAAGGAGGGATAGGTAGGGAGGAGATAGAGGTGAGTGTTGTCTGTTGTGTGTGTGTGAGAGAGAGAGACAAAAAGAGAGGAGGGAGAGAGAGGGGGAAGGGGGAGATATAGATGTGGAGGGAGGGAGAGGAGAGATAGATAGTAGAGAGGGAAAGAGGTAGATAGGAGACATAGTTGAGATATAGAGTGATGGAGGGAGAGGAGAGATAATGATAATTGTAGAGGGAAGGATATGTATAGAGATATGCTATATAGAGTGAAGTAGAGAGTTGAGAGATGTAGGGAGAGGAAAGCAGGAGATAGAGGTGAATGTGTGTGATAGGGAGAGAGAGTGAGAGGAGGGAAAATGAGGGGAGAGAGATAAAGAGAGTATAGAGGGAAGGAGAGAGTAAGAAGGAAAGAGGGGGAGGAAGAGAGAGAGGTATAGATTTGTAGGTACTACAGGGAGAGGTAAGTAGAGATGGGAGGAGGGAGAGTGAGATGGAGAGAGAGTGGTGAGATAGAGAGTAGAGAGGTAAGGAGATAATGAGAAAAATAGATAAAGGGAGATAAAGAGAGAGAGGGAGGTTGGAGGAAGGGAGAGGTAGAAAGGGATAGGTAAGATAGAGAGAGGGAGGTTGGATGAAGGGAGAGGTAGAAAGGGATAGGTGAGATAAAGAGAGGGAAGGAGGGATTTCGAGGGAAGGACGAAATGTGGGAGAGAGAGAGAGAGAGAGAGAATGGTTATTTAGAGAGGAGGGTACCTTGAGAGTTAGGGGTATAGATAATTATTAGATAGAGAGAAGGAGAGATTGAGAAAGAGAGGTAGGTAGATTAAGGAATATGATAGATAGAGAGTAGAGAGGGGAGGTAGGGAGGGAGATAGAGGTGTGTGTGTGAGTGAGAGAGAGAGAATGGTGAGATAGAGAAAAGGAGAAATTGAATGAGAAAGAGGGGGGAGGGAGGGAAAATAGTGAGAGATATTGAGAGGAAAGATACAAAAAGAAGGCAAGGGAGGGAGAGGAGAGATAGAGATGAGTAGAGAGGGAAGGAGGGAGGGAGAGTTGGGGGGGGAGATAGAGGATTGTGTGTGTGTGCGAGAGAGACATATAAAGAGTTATGAGATAGAGAGGAGAGAGTGAGAGGAAGGGAGAGATAATTATGTGATAGAGAGGATAGAGTTAGAGACAAGGAAGGGGAAGAGAGGGATAAAGAGTGAGATACATATGTAGGTAGAGTGAGGGAGGATAGAGATAGAGATTAGAGATGGAAAGAGGTAGGGAGGGAGACATAGGTGAGATTAAAAGTGATGGAGGGAGAGGTAGGTAAAGAGAGAGAGGGGGGAGATAAATATAAGTAGAGAGGGAAGGAGACGTAGAGAGAGAAGAGATAAAGAGTAGAGAGAGGAGGGAGGGAAGAAGATGTAGGGAGGACATATAGGGGTGTGTGAGAGAGAGAGGGGAAAGAGTGAGGAAGGGAGAGAGAGATGGGGAGTGGAGAGAAGGAGAGAGTGGGAGAAAGATGATACAACTTTCTGACTACTAACATTTGATCTCCTAATTACAAAAAAATGACATGTTGATTACTGAAATTTGACTAGGTCTTAAATTTTTAAGAGCTTCCAAAAACTAGAATTTGCATTATAATTCCTCAAGATCCCAAAACCACTCTTAAACATCTTGAAACTATAAACATGAAATATAACTTAAAGTATAAGAAATTAAATTTCCATATGTAAATGTTTATTTCATGTATATAGTCTCCCTAGTAGAGAAAGAGAAGAAGAAAGAGTTCACAGAAATCCATTGCAAAGTTCAAGCCATTTGGTGAGTGCCAAATTTTTTGCTCATTGGATGGTAAAGCCATTCAGAGATCGCCAAATTTGGTGAGTGCAATATGGCATGTTATAGGTTTTATTTTTGCAATTTGGAACCATTTTGGTGTCATAGATTGGTGCACACACCCATAATTGAGCCTCATGTACTTAACAAAACTATGAATGAACCTAAAAATAGTTGAACATTAAAAATACTCAGAGGGGAGAGGTGAATTACTATTCCTTGACAAATATTAAAACCTTTAAATAGATGACCACATAGCATAATTAAAATTACTAAACAAAACACAACACCACCTAATACCAAGATTTTAATCATGGAAACCCAAGATGGGAAAAACTACAGAGAGGGTTAGCTCTCAAGTATTAAGTAATCGGTTACAAAATACAATGGTGGCTCACTGCTGATTTGGCTCACTATTGGTGGGCTCACTTTTAGGTTGGGTCACTGTCGGTGGGCTCACTATTAGTGGGATCACTACCCTAAATACAAAAATTAGCTATTATACTTGAGAGACGTCTTACAGTCAGAGAGGATATTAGAAAATTGAATTTCTATAATTGCATCTGCATATGCATGAATACAATTTTCTCTGAGGCACAAAAATTCTATACAAACACAACTCTATCTAACTATATCACATATCAGTTCACAATATATATCAAAAAATCACTACTATACCTCATATATCTTCTTTTTGTATTGATGTTGCTTCATATATATACCAAATCTACATATCCACTTAGTTAGTTTGGACTTGAGATATAGATGAGTGAAAAAGCTACACAATATTTCAGTGTAGAGGCAAAAATATATCCCATACAATGCTGAATAGGGATGTACCAAGAACTGTGGTAACTAAAATCTTACACTACAATTGGAACAAAGGTTGGAAAAATATCAACCATCTCCCCCTTTTTCATTGATGGAAAATAAAATTATGGAATGACAAGACTTCAAATAAGATAAGCTCTAGGACTCCCCCTGAGATGGCTATCTTTGTTTGTTTTTAAAAACTTTTATTTTTCTTCCCCTTTTGACATAAATTAGCAAGGGGTATGGGGTGAAAACATTATGATGTTCCTGATGCGCCACTAGAGAAAGACTACTTAATTTTTTGAATTTAGGTAACCCACATACCCTTATTATCATTCCATTCTAAGATTGCATCAATTAACATATGTGCAAGAACTTGAATGGAGGGAAGAAGAGATTATCCTTCTCCAATAGATAAAGGTTTATAAAGAGTAGACTATTGTGCCTTAAAGATGGCACGATTCATCAATCAAATGTTGTTTGCACACATATCTTGGAGATTGCCTAAGGGTAGAGTGATGTTGTCTCGTTGCTACTACAGTTTGAAGTACCTTTTGTGTAGTTCCTCAATTGAGGATCTCTCATAACTAGAAAAATATTTAGATATCCTGAAAGACTAATATGTTGGGAACAAGCTAAACTAAGATGGAGGTGAATAAGTGTTGTGAAAAAATTAACTTTATTAACCTTTATCTTCAAATAATTAACAACATTCAATCATACTGCATAAACAAGAAAATAAACACATCACCATAACACCAAGATTTTAACATGGAAATATTGTTGGGGAAAAACCACATAGGATGGCCAATCCACAATTATGATATGAGTATACTCAAATGAAGATTACAAAAGGGGAATGCACTTGCATTTAGGAACACTTTCTAGAGCTCACCACTCAAAGGGAACACTCACTACCTTACAAAATAAATTTAGATTAAAACCATCTAAAAGTTTGAACTGAGAATATTACCATCTTCAAACTCCTAATTATAGTGTTGGTTAAGCTCAATAATAGATTTGTTTCCTTACAGACTAATTTTACACTTCTACTCTATTTTGCTCATACACACAATACAAATCTTATATGCGAAAGTGAAACTACACTTAATTTCTCTTCTGCTTTGATCTGATTCCTAATTTGCACCAATAACCAACTCATACATCATGCAAATAGATATCGACAATCTTATATATATATCCACAAAATATAATTCAAATTACACTTTGAAGGCTTCAATAGATAACAAAAAGAATTAAAACTATTGGCTAGATCCATGATTAAATATTTATGTGTATCCTTCAAAGTCAATTAAGATGTAGAGGGGACCCAATCAAACATGATCAAGCATGAAAACATTTAGTTAATTATTCCCTATACATCCACGACATAATATGTTCATGAAGTCGACTCTAATAAAACAAATATTGGGAATAAGCCAACTGGACCTCCTAACTTCCACACGAATTGATATGAGCTGTTGCGCTTTAAAAGTAACAGAGATAATATAAAAAAAATCAGTTTTTGAGATTCACAATGCAAAATAATAACCTGAAATCTTCATACAGATCGATGAATACTGTGCTATTGAATACTCTATTATGCTTACCAATATTTAATCTATCTATCGATATGATCAAATGATAATGTGAATATTTGATCATCAAATTGAGTTTCCATGAGTTTTCAAATTGAGAGTCTCTTGCCAAAAATCTCCCCCTTTGGAATTGATGGAAACACTTAGTGAAAAATGGCTAAGTGTCGGATTAGTACAAAGATAGACTACACTGCTTTCTCCAAAATTCCAAAACTATAATTCTCTCCCTAGGATTATTAAGAAATTTTCACTCCACACTTCTCCCCCTTTGACATCAATGGAAAAGGAAGGAATCACACACCAAATATGGATCAATCAAAACTGTTATGCAAAAATTATTTTTTATTTTACAAGAGATGAAAAATATCTACAAAATATTTCTTCAGCTGAACCAAGTTGGCATCCCAGACTCTTTTGAGACTCTCCATGATTGTGATATGGCCAAAGATCAAATAAGATTCTGTCTCTTCCAATTCCAGTTCTTCTTGATCACCAACCACCATAGAGTTCTCTCCTTCTTCTGGAGCACTCAACAGTATGTCAATCTTTGGACAAATTGTCCCTCTAAGTTCACATGTTCTAGCAATGATTTTTTTATTTTCATGTTCCAATATTTTTATCTTATCAATCAAAGACATTACTTCATTTTTATTTTTTTCCAATACCACTAGATAGAGGATCAAATCCATCAGAAATGGCACTTAATTATTTTTCCAGATCTTTTATCTTGTTCTCATTTTCTTTAGTAAAATTTGAAAAGACAAACACGCCTTGTAGATCTTACCACCTTCTAATAAATAATTATGTACATTATTTATACATGTCACTAAAATGGTTTTGTCTTTAATAATCAATAACTTCAATCCACTAAATCTTTAACATCAATTTACTTTTGTACTTTTTTCCATAGCATATTTTTTTAGTGACTTAAAATGAGTATTCACAAAGTTGATAATATTTTTTAGTTTACCATATGAAGATCTAGTTGAGTCTTTCACAAAAGAGGGCATGATCTTCTCCAATACTCTGGATACAAGATTCAACAATTCCCCATATTTAATGTGAGATTTTAGTAGCTCTTCTTGGGATTTCGCTTGAGAGAACAAAGCTACTTTAATTTTCTAGATTGGGCTTAAGGTAAATAGGTCAATAGGACCTTCAATTAGTTTCGATTTAATCTCTTCCTTGTGATCAAAAACTTATTTCTTCACTACCTCAACAGTGTCTCTTGCCTTAGTTGGAATTGGCTTCTTATCATCATTCTTTTCCTCAACTATTGCCTCCTTAGTTGAAGGTATTGATTTGTCTTCAAAGATCTCTACCTTCTCAAATGATATGTTCTCAGGTGCCTCCACATCCATAGGGATTTTGATGTTATCTTTTGTAGGAGGAATTTGGAAGTTTTCAATAGCATCAAATTTTCCTTCTTCTACATCTTTCACCAGATTAGATGAGACATTGTAAACATATGTTTCCTCAGCCACAACTTCAATTCTCTCATTCAATCATATTTCCCTCAAAATTTTCTCTGTTTATTTTGTGACATCATCGATTATACCATTCATTAGCTTGTTAACCCTTGTTTATATTTTAAATTTATTTTGGGTTTTGTTCAAAAGTGTCTTCATCTCATCCAAATACATCACTGGACATAGTTCTACAAGAATCCTTTCTCTCATTTGTGCATATTCAGTTCTAACACTCAACCTTCTTGATTTTAGAATGTCCTACAAAATTTCAGGTACACTATGCATAATTTCAATTTATAATTTATTGAAAGTATTCATATGTTTTATTTTTTCTTCTTAAATAATTCTTTTGTGAGATTCATCAAAAGACATACCATTTTCAAAGTGGTTTTAGATTTCAATCCTTAACTAGAGGTTTTTCAACTGCTTGTACTAACATACCTTGTTTTATTAGTCTTTTCTTTCTTCTTTGTTTGATCATCCTCACCAAAAGGATTTCCTTTTTTGATTGTTGCTACCTTGGTGCCTTGATGCCTAATCTCTTTCATGCCTTCATATGACTAAGTTTCATCATCATCAAAATAGCCATATACACTCTTTTTCTCTTTTCTTTCCTTCCTTTCCAGATCTCTTAAACTCAGTTTTTATAGGGGCGGGCTTAGCTATAGGAGTTGAATGAGATACATAGCTTCTAGTTGCTCTAGTTCAGGTAGATGGAGCTTCTAGACTAGCTAATTGAGTTCTAGCTACCTCCTTTGCTACTTCATATTCTTCCCTTTTCTATCTAGCTTCATTTAATAATTATGAAGATGCCCCAATGCTTTATGCAAGAACTTCCCCTTATTTTCTAAATCTTTTAGTAATCACGGGTTTCTTTAGTTCATTATGAACATGTGTTTCGTTCTTTGCATATGTACCAAACCTTTCCTCTATCTGATCCACTAGTTTTCTCTGTATATTTTGGGCATACATATCCACAACTTTCCCATCAACTTCATATCACATGGGCATGATCCATATTGTTCTAGGATCAACTACTTCCATCATACACTGATCAACATCAATAGTGAAACAAATTGATTTCTTGTAATTCTCTACTATAGAGGTAGTAATCCTCTCCCTTGCTTGCATCATAGATTGAAAACCCTTGAAGTATACCCACATAGCTGCATTTCTTATTTTGATATTTGTAACATTGTACAACAAATCTCTGATCTATTCAACTACTGGGTAGTTATTTTTTCACTGAACCTTTCTTACTTCTGAATCTTCACCCATGATATAACATAATAAACATAAAATAAGGTTACCATATTTGGAATAATTTTTCTTTTCTTTCTTTATCTTTGCAATATTCTCCATTAACTGAATTCTCAGTAGTTCATAGAGGTTGTAATATGCATTTTCCTTCACCATTTGGTAGGTGGCATAGATTTTTGTGCCATACATAAAATTGTCTCAGCTAGAATGGTAAATCTTGTACCTAATCACCATAGATGAAATTTAACATATATATCAACAATTTTAAATCAATAGTCATTTCCCTTCTATTAGATTTTTGGCAAGAGACACTATGTGTATCACTTGGTGTTGTCATTGATGGAAACTTTAATTGATTTTTAGATCTACACACTATCATTTTCCCATACTAGCAAGAAAATTGAAGATTGCCAAGGAAGAACAAACTATCTAGTAGCACAGTGTTCATCAATCTGTAAGATGATTTCAGGTTATTATTTTGTATTATGCATCTTAAGGAAGACTTATTGGTATAATATCTTTGTTTCTCCTAAAACACAATGGATCGTATCAATCTATGTGGAACTTAGAAGATTCAATTGAATTTTTCGCAATTTCTCTTGTGTTAAAGCCGACCTCATGAATGTATGAGGTCGTGTATGTATAAGAACTAATTAGTCAAGTACTTCTATGTTTGTATATCTTTGTTTGGCTCCTCGCCAAGCTGTGGCTGACCATTAAGGGTACACATTGCATATTCCTCATAATGTGAGCCGACAGTTGTAATTTTCTTGTGTTCTAGTGAAGCCAAAAAAGTGTACATAAATCCTATGTTGTGGATATATATACGTGATAATTCTTATCATTTTGGATGATGTATGAGTGGAATTAATATCTCAATTGTGTGTAAGAGCAGAGGAGCGATAAAGTGTATTTTCACCTGTGTATAGAAGATATGTGTTGTGCATATAAGCAGAGTAGAGAAGAAATATAGAATTAGTCTGTAATGAATCATATCTATTATTGTGATTAATCTAGAACTATAATCATGCATTTTAGATGTTATCATCTCAGATCAATATTTAGATGGTTTTAATCTGAACTCTTGGAAAACAAGCCCTCTTTTCTTTGAGCAGTGAGTTCTAGGTAGTGTGCCTGAATGCAAGTGCATTCCAATTTTGTAATCTTTATTTTTTAGTATAATTAGAATCATAATTATGGATTGACCATCCATTTTGGTTTTTCCCCTAATAGGGTTTCCACGTAAAAATATTGGTGTTATGGTGTTGTGTTTATTTTCATGTTTATGCACTATGGATGAATTCCATTAATGCTTGCATGATAAAGGTTAATAAATTTATTTTTTGCACAACATTGATTGAACCCCCCTCTCAATGTAACTTGTTTCCAACAATTGGTATCAAATATATTTCATTGGAAGAATAAGTCTAATAGCTTGAGGATATCTTGGAAAGTGTTTCAATGGATTCAAGAAGTCTTGAACAATAACTTATCGTGGCCCTAGATGACTTTGATCAGTCAAAGGTTGAAGTCCAGAAACTACAAGCGAATCTGAAGGATGCAAAAAAATTCATTGAGTCTCTAAAAGACAAAATCAACAAGTCAAGAGAGAAGAGAAAAGAACTTTGTGATCAGATTCAACAAAAAGATAGTAAGAGCACTGAAGATGAAAAAACTAGTAAAACCCTATAAGAAAAGACATAAGATTGTGAAAAGCTTAACCAAGAAAATACAGTCCTAAAGCATGATATGGAATCCATCATGGTGAATATGACCAAGGATATTGAACATAGAAATAAAAATGAATAGATACTAGCAGAGTCCTTGAAAGAAAAATCTAAATTATGTAGCTGATTGGATGATGAATTAGAAGTATCTAAAAAAAGTGAAGAAGTACTCAAAAGATGACTAGATGATCTTAGAAACAAACTTGCTACTGAAAATGACTACAATGAAAAGTTCAAAGCCAGCTCTACCATGCTTGATGAAATTATTGATAATCAGAGGACTCGTGGTGACAAAAGAGGTATTGGATATGAGGAAGGAGAAAGTTCAAAATCTAGAAAAAATAATTCAAGACAAAGGTGATTCAAGCAAGGAGATAAAATGAAAAAATCTAGAAGGTATCTGGTAAGGAAAACTAATTCTCAAAGATTTAATGGACATTGTTTCAACTGCAATAAATTTGGGCATATGGCCACTCAATTCCAAATTAGAATGAATAAAAGTGGTCCATCATTCTCAAGTCAGTGTTTAAGTGTCACAAGATTGGTCATAAGTCAAATGAATGCAGAAGTATGATGAATAAATTTCATAAAACCATCATATGCTACACATGCAATAGACTTGGCCATACAACTAACCATTGCAAATCAAGAGGAAATAAATGGAACAGCTAGTTGAGAAAGACTAATGTTGTATACTACAAATACAACAAATTTGGTCATATTGAAACATATTGCTTGAATAGAAAAGGTTGGGTAAATCAAAACAAAAATATGCAGAAGGACATCAAAGGAAAAGGGAAAATCATTGCATATGTTTTCAAGAAACAAATGCAAAAGAAATGGGTAAAGAAAGAACCCTCTACTGAAGAAAGTGTGCCAACACCATAACCTACTTCTGGTAATTCCTCTCAGAACTAGTCTAAGGTCTTTGGCCTAGGGGAAGAAGTCAAAAAAATCATTAAACCCCCTAATTGATAAGTGACACCGGATTTGGATGTGTTTAGTAGATGTTGTTGAACTCATTGGAGGTTCATAGATGTTTTATTCATCACAGTGTACTGATACAATATAAGTAGATGTATTAGGGATAAAGAATTTATTGTGATGAGAGAGTTAGGTGTGTAAATGATAAAAATTCATTTCCACACTTCATTTTTCACGTTTCATTTAGAAGAGAAGTATGGAGATCTCATAGGCGAACATTGACAATTTGAGGCAAAATTCAAATGTCGAGAGTGTTTCAACATTCAAACTGTGATTTGGCAAAAAAGTTTTTTTTCAAAAAACTTTGCAAGAATGTGATTTGGGAAAATGAATACTCCTCTAGTAGTCGAGGTTAAGGATTGAGCTCGACCTAAATTTAAGTGGCATCCTTATAAATCCCTTGATACTGATTCTCTAGGATATTTTTCGTCCATTCCTCGTGGATTTTTACATACAATGGAAAATAGCATTTACATTCATTAAAATATTAAAGAGCTAGGAAGCTCTCAACTTATGAATTTGTACAATCATCATATTATTGGTGAAGACTTTTATGTAAAGCTGGGAAAAAAAATCCTAGAAATGAAGAAATTCACTCAGATGGTTAAATTTCCCACGTTTCTAGAATTGGAATGGGTTTTTTATGTCTTGAGTTGAGTACATGATGAGTTTATGTTAATTATATTCCATTCAAAATTACTAAGGAAGTCATTAGTGCAATAAATGATCTAAATTATTTCAATGGATTACCTATTCTCAAGTCTCTAAAAAACCAAACAGTCATTGATGCCACAAGATCAACATATGATAGAAGAGCAATGACCATCGACAAAATTATTGATGTAGTGAAATTTGCATCCATGGTCATTGGATACAAAATTTACCACTCTAGCCATGAAAATTCAATGTCTGAAACAAAAAATCATGCTACTTACTAGATGGTAAAGGAAAATGAAGACTACGACCTTTGTGAATTGCTGAGAATTTAGTTAACGCAAAATCTGGAAAAGATAAAGAAATACAAGAAAAATTCTTTTAAATATGGTACCCTTCTTTTGTGTTTCTTTTGTTACTTCATAGGCGAGGTTTTGGGAATTGGAAAAGTTCATTGGAAAAATGACAAATCGATACTTGAACAAATCAAAGATCTGCTATATGATTCCAAAGACATGAAAAAAAACAAATGCAGCTATGTTGAGATACTTCAAAAAAATTGAGTCTATGATGCAATCAAGGGATGGGATTCTGGCCTCTATTGTAGATAAATACAAGGACTCTATTTTCTTTATGGTGAGTATTGATCAATCTATGATGTACCTAGTTGATCCCAAGATAATCTAGATCATTCCCATGGGATATGAATTTGATGGGAAATTTTTGGACACGTATGCTTAATACATATTGAGAAAACTAGTGGATGCGGTAGAGGAAATATTGAGAATTTATGTAGAGATACACGAATAGGTGCATAGTGAACTAAGAAATCCTGTGACTAATAGAAGAGTAAGAAAATAAGTTGAAGTTCTAGTAGAGAGTATGGGAGTATGTATAGAATTTCTAAGAGAATCTAGGTAGAAAAGGGAAAAAGATAAATAAGGAAATAAAGTTGCTAAGGAGACAACAAAATCACAATTAGCTAGTTCAAAAGCACCATATGGATTAACTAGAACCACTAGAAGCCTTGTATCTCACTTTTCCCTTATAGAAAAAATTTCCCTTGTAAAAACTAAGCCTAAGGGATATGGAAATGAAGGGAAGAAAAAGAGAACGAGAGTATATATGGCTATTTTTGATGATGAGAAAACATAATCCAATGAAGAAGTAAAAGATATCAGGCATCAAGGCACCAGAGAAGCAACAGTCACAAAAGGAAATCATTTTGGTTAAGATGGCTAGGATAAGAAGAAAGGAAAGACTAACAAACCAGGTATTTCAGTACAAAAAGTTGAAAATTCTTTGGTTAAGGATGGAAATATAAAACCACTTTGCAAATGGTATGAATCTTTTGATACATCTAGCAAAAGAATTCTTGAAGAAGCAACAATAAAGCATATGAATGCTTTTAATAAAGTTTTGATTGATATTATGGATAGTTTTCCAAAGAGTTTGTATGACATTCTAGAATCAAGAAGGTTGAGCGCTAGAATTCAAGATTCAAGAGGAAAAAATGAGAGAGATGATTCTTGTTGAACTATGTCCAACAATTTTTGTGGATGAAATGAAGATACTTTTGAACAAGGCCCAATAGAAATTCAAAAGAAAAATAAGGGTTAATAGGTTTATTATTGGTTAGATCGATGAAGTCACAAAAGAAATAGAGAAAATTATGAGAGAAATACTATTGAATGAGAAAGTTGAAGTTGTGACTAAGGAAACACATGCTGATGATGTCTCATTTGATCCAGTGGAAGAAGCAGAAGAATATAACACTGAAATCCCTATGGATGTTGAGTCACCTAAGAATATATTAGTTGAAAAGGTAGAGATCTCTAAAGTAAAATCAAAACCTTCAACTGAGGAAGCAATAGTTGAGGAAAAGAAAGTTAATGTAAAAGCAATCCTAAATGAAACAAGAGACATTGTTGAGGTAATAAAGAGATTTTTAGTTGAACAAAAGGAAGAACTGGATCTAGAACTAATTAAAGGTCTTATTGACCTATCTACATTAAGCCCAATCTAGAAAATGAAATTATCTATGATTACTCAAGCATAGGCTAGAGAAGAGCTACTAAAATCACACATTAAGGATAGTGAATTACTAAATCTGGCATTCGGATTACTAGAGAAGATAATTCCATCCTATGTAGATTATCTCACTAGTTCATTCACCTATGAACTAAAAAGGCTCATCGACTCAGTTGATACTCACTTTGAGTTGTTTGAAAATTCAGCCATTCTAAAAGTGCAGAATGAATTTGGTGCTAAAAGTTTCAATGGAATGAAAAAGATGATTGTCCAAGAAAAAACCCTTTTAACCACATGCATCAAGAATGTTCAATATGCTTTATCCAAAGGAGAGAAGATCTACAAAGCATGTCTATCTTCTTCAAAACTCACTGAAGCAAATGAAAAGAAGATTAAAGATTTGGAAAACAAGTTAACTATTATCTTTGAAGCATTTTATCCACTATATGTTGGTGTTGGGAAAGTGGAAGGAAAATTAATTTCCTTGCTCAATACATAAAAGGTTTGAAACATGAAAATCATAAAATTGTTGCTAGAACCTATGAACTTTGTAGCATAATTTTTCCAAAACTTGACATATTGTCAAGTGCTCTAAAAGAAGGAGAATAATCTATAGGAGTTGTTAATCCAACCGAACTAGAGTCCATGGAGACACAATATTATTTTATCTATGGTCATATTATAATTTTGGAAAGTCTCAAAATAATTTGGGAGAGAAATTTGATTTGACTGAAGAAAGACTTTGCTAACATCTTTCAACTCATGTAAGTTATAGCAACAATTTTTGCATAATAGTTTTTTTAAATTGACCCATTTTTTGCATGTGACCCCTACCTTTTCCATTGATGTCAAAGGGGGTGAAGAAGTGGACTGAAAAATGTTCAATCATCTCAAGGGGAGAATTGAATTTTGGAATTCTGGGTAGTAGTACAGTCTATCTCAGTACTGGTATGACACTTAGTCATTTTTCACTAACTGTTGCCATCAATGCCAAAGGGGGAGATTGTTGGCAAGAAATACTATGTGTATCACTTGGTGTTGTCATTGATGAAAACTCTAATTGATGATAAGATCCACACACTATCATTTTCCCATACTGGTAGGAAAATTGAAGATTGTCATGGAAGAATAGAGTATCTAGTAGCACAATGTTCATTGATCTATACGATGATTTTAGTTTATTCTTTTGTATTTTGCATCTTAAGGAATATTTGTTGGTATACTTTCTTTGTTTCTACTAAAGCACAGTGGCTCATATCATTCCGTGTGTAAGTTAGAAGATTTGGTTGATTTTTTCTCAGTTTCTCTTGTATTAAAGCCAACCTCATGATTGTATAAGAACTAATTAGTCAAGTAATTATATGTTTGTATATCTTTGTTTGGGTCCTAGCCAAGTTGCGGTCGACCATTAAGGGTACTCATTGCATATTCCTCATATTGTGAGCCAATTTTTGTAATCTTCTTGTGTTCTACTTAAGCCGACAAAGTGTAAATAAATCCCATGTTGTGGATATATATACATGATCATCCGTATTATTTTGGATGATGTATGAGTGGATCTAATATTTGAATTAAGTGTAAGAGTAGAGAAGAGGAGCGATAAATCATAGTTTCACTTGTGCATAGAATATCTATGTTGTCTATATGAGAAGAGCATAGTAGAAATACAAAATAAGTCTATAAGGCAACAAATCTATTATTGTGCTTAATCTAGAACTATAATCAGGCATTTTAGATTCTATCATCTCAAGTCAATCTTCAGATGGTTTTAATCTTAACTCTTGGGAAGCAAGCCCTTTTTTATTTGAGAAGTGAGCTCTAGGAAGTGCACTTGAAGGAAAGTGCATTCCTCTTTTTTAAACTTCATTTTTTA
>CM021101.1:530063049-530075432 GCA_007115665.2 Sequoiadendron giganteum
AAATTTGAGAGGTTTTCTTGTAGTTTCTGAACTTCAGCCTTTAACTGATCAAGGTCATCCAGGGCCACCAAAATTTTTTGTTGAAGACTACTTGAATCCATTAGAATACCTTCCAATATCTTCCCAAGATTTTATAATTATTTTATAGGAACTAGCTTTGATACTGAATTTTGGAAGCAAGCTACACTAAGAGGGGGGAATGAATTAGTGTTGTGCAAAAATTAACTTTATTAACCTTTATCTTCAAAGCATTAACAAAATTTAATCATAATGCATAAAATAAACACAACAACATAACACCAAGATTTTTACGTAGAAACTCTATTACGGGAAAACAACAGTGGATGGAAAATCCACAATCATGATCTAAGTATAATCAAATGAAGATTACAAAAGGGAATACATTTGCATTCAAGCATACTACCTAGAGCTCGATGTGCAAAGGGAAGTCTCATTTCCTTAAAAAATACAATCAAATTACAACCATCTAAAATTTTGAACTAAGAATATTAGCATCTTCAAATTCCTGATTATAGTTCCAGTTAAGCTCAATAATTTTTTTTTTTTACTTATAGACTAATTTTTCACTTCTATTACATTCTTCTCATACACACAATATAGATCTTCTATGCACAAGTGAAATTGTGCTTAATCTCTCTTCTACTCTGCTCTTATTTTCAATTCGCACAAACACCCAACTCATAAATCATGCAAAATGATACGAATGATCTTATATATATTTGCAACATAGAATTAAAATTAAAATTTGTTAGCTGTAATAAATAAAAAAATAATTGCACATGTCAGCTAGATCCATGATTATATATTTATGCATATCTTCCAAAGTTAGTTAAGACATAGAGGGGACCCAACCAAACATGATGAAGAATGAAAACATTTAGTTAATTATTCCTTATACATTTGTGATAGAATATATTCATGAATTCAGCTCCAATTCAAGAAAATTTGAGAATAAACCAGCCAAACCTCCTAACTTCCACACAAATTGATATGAGCCACTGCGCTTCAGAAGTAACAAAGAATATAAAAAAAAAAAAAATTCTCATATGTGCAACACAATGAAATCTTCATACAGATCGATGAATATTGTGCAATTGGATAATCTATTTTGCCTTACCAATCTTCAATTTATCTATTGGTATGATCAAATGATAATGTGCATATCTGATCATTGACTTGAGTTTCCATCAATGACAAAAAATAAGTGATACTACAATGTCTCTTGCCAACATGATATGTTTGTCAGATTTTTGACTCAATTGATTCAATCTCTTTTTTTATATCGTTTGTTGCATCTAGACATTGTAGGTTGTACACATAAAAAGAGTTTCCTTCTTCAAGAAGGTCTTGACCTTACTGAATTAGCTGATGAAGGTTGGAGAAGGCACTAGCACATCTATCTTTTAATTCTTGCAATAACTTATTCCATTCATCTTCCTTTTCCCTATGGAGCTTTTCATTCATATGTGTAGAGATGTCCTTCACAACATTGATGAGTGTTATGCATTATCTATGTTAGTTTTGAACTCATAAATATCATTTTGTGGTAATACTATGGAGAGAAAAAATGGTCTCCTTAATCAATTTATCTTTTTCTGCTAGCTCCTTGATCATATTAGCTTTGGTTGAGGATTGAACGGATTCTTCGATTTGAAATTTTTGAACAGGATTAACTTTCTCGAGATCAAGAAATACCTTGGAAGAGGTGATCAGCTGAATCATAAGAGGTGAAGCAATTAAATTCTTCAAACTATCATCAGAATAGATACCAATGGAGATGCTACCAATTTATTCTCTATTCTAAACTATCCCTGCTAGAGGCTATTTACTTTCATCTCACTTTATTTTTTCTTCTTGTTTATCTGTATCAACTTACACATAAATTATCCCTTCTTATTTTTTTCCAATTTCCTCTCCTTCCTTCTTAGTTCTATCTTCTTCTCTCTCAACTTATTTTTCCTACTCTTCATCTACACTCACCAGAAAATAAATTTTATCTAGAGAATGTGAGTGCTCAATTTATAGAGGATTCATATTGATATTGTATACTTCTGCATCAAAGTATTATGGTACAACATTTACAATGTTTTCAATATCCAATTTCTCATGGGAGCATGTGGGGTCAGAAGATGATGGAATAGGCCCATCATCGATCAACATCCCAAGTTTTCTTGCCATGCTTGTAAGCTTCTTAATGAATTCTATTTCAAATTTTTTATAGCTTCTTTATTTTCCATAAAGGTATGCTCCCTTTTCTTTTTTCTCAACTCGGACTTGCTGATTTCCTAAAAATTTGCTAATTCTTCCTCTTTTACTATTCTAGAAACAATAGAGATAGTTTCCTTAAAAATATCCTTATCTATTTTCCTAGAACTTTCTCAAATTGTATTTAGGCCAATCTAGAGATTATCAAGAATATCTTCTTTTAAATTATCTACATTTCCATCTAATCTTGAACAATACAAAAAAAAAACTTGTGTTATGTTTTCTTTTCCTTTGGAGGTGCCAGAATTTTACTGATCACCAGCCTTTTCTAAGTTCCCTTTTATGAGTAGTTCAAATAAAGTATCTACATTAGGAGGATCACCATTTACCTCTTTCGATTTGTGGGCACATACCTTAATTTGATACTTGTCTGGTTTTGATTTTTTTTTTTGATTATTTGCCGACTATATTAACCTTACTAGATTTAGCTTATATCACCTTCTTTCTTGGAGTAGGTAGAGGAAGGCCCTTATTTCTCTTATCGAATAGATTCTCCCTTCCTTCCAAAGGACCAATAGATATTGTGGAGCTACTGAATGATCTACTAGTTGTACTTTGAGTGATTATTTTTTAGTTTTGTGCGATCTTCCTCAATAATACCTCCTTTAGAGTCTTTTGTACTCTCTTTTTAATTTCCTTTGAAATTTGTTCTTCCTAAATTTCTCTAGACTTTTCTTCTGTATTTCCAAACCTCTTTCGAGAGGTGTCTACCAGAATTTTTAATAGAAAGTTTACAACACTTTCTACATACTCTTTTGATACTTCATACCCCAATTTGGGTATCCACTGAGTTCTTGGTACAACAACTTCCATCACACATTTGTCTACCATGAATATGAATGTGATATCATACTTATATTTGGTGATTACATATTTAAGGATTTTATCTTGATTGTGCAATAAGGAGACAAATGAAGTAAATTCCATTTCTTGTGTAGTAGAATCACCATACCTCCTTATTCGCTCAACCATTTCATAGGAAATTTATTTTTTTGATGACAACACTACTAAACCAAGATAGAACATTTCACACATAGAGTAGAATAGAAAAATAAGTGCAAGGTTTCCATACTAGAACACAACCTTTTTCTTACATAGTTTGCACTAATTTAGACTCTCAAGGAATTTCTCTCTAATGAGATCACATAGATCGTAGTCTAGTCCATTAACCACCATATCATATCTAGTGTAGACCATTGTAGTAGCAGTGGAGTTATCTTTGTTGGTGTAGTATATTTTTTTGCCAATTACCTATACAACATACCTCACTACTACATTTGAAACTATATGAACTTCTAGAGACCTACCCTCAAAGACAACCTGAGTTAGGTTTTGAACTTCTTTGTTTTTTATTGCCTCCAATGTCAAAAGAATTCTAGTGCCATTCAAACCAGTAACAAACTTCATAAATTCATTGTTTATTAGGTGTGATTCACCTAAACATAGAAAGGTTTCATGAAATATTCTCATAGCCAATCATACCCATTTATCAAGTAAAAAGAAATGTGGAAACTCATTCAAGACATGAAATTTGTTTTCCACTAGAGCCTTGTATTCTTGTTTTCTATTGAAGTTATCGCCATTGATTTCATTTATTCATAAATCAAGTAGCTTGGTGTGATTTAACTCCTCGAGCTTGAAATGAATGTAAGACCTAAAATATTTCAAAGGGATGACTCCATGTGGGATTCTCAACAAAAAACAAGTCATATCATTTTTTATTGATATATCTAGATACTTCTTGAATTCAGGATGAGGCTAAGATGCCAGTTGTGTTGGAGATTGATGGATATTTTTGATATGTGCTTGTCATTGATGTCAACACTATTGGCATTAATGTCTTTAAGGTTGTATATATCAAGGATATTGAGAAAATTGTAATGACATAAGATTCAGGTTGCTAGTGATTTAGTGAAGTTTATTATGGTGGCTAGTTTAGTATATTGATGGTGAGAAGTTGCAGATTAAAGGGTTTTTGTCAAATATATCTAGTTTATCCACTGAAATTTTTAGAGGTTTGCATGAAGATTTGATCAAGTTAGTGTCCTAACAGTTGTTCTATTGTTGTAGCTAGTGTTCCTAAAATAATATGATGTGATTCTAGTAATCTCAGTTATTGTGAATGCTTCTATGGTGATTCATGATTCTTGTGGATGTTTCTATATTGTGCTCTATCTATGTTGTTGGTTTGCATCGATTTTTGTGCTTTTGATTGGTGATTTTCTTCTATGTGTTCATTTTTTTCATGTTCATGGCCGATAGGGTGATTGTAGTGTGTTGTGGATCTTCAAGGCTAGTTGTTTTAAGGTGTTTTGTGTTTGATACATGTTGTCTTGGGTCCCTCCTATGCTTTGGATGACATTGGTTGATTCACATTGAAAATTGTTTATTATTTTTTATCAACATTTTGTACACATTTTATATTTTGTAGGGCCGACATGTAGTTGATGTTATCCCGAATTACAGATATATATGACTAATTTTTGATACCATTTGATGGATGATGTGAATGAAAGTTGTGAAAAATATGAATGTTGTGTGAAAATAAAGCTCAAACATTTTGAAGGAAAAAGTAAAGTGTGCTCATGTTCTTAACCAAAACCATAATCAGGCATTATTAAATTCTATCTTCTCAGTTCAACATCTCTCAAGTGGATTTAATCTAAATTTGATTGTAAGATAGTGTGTCCTCCTTTGGGAAATAAGAATTTTTGTATTTGAGAAGTGGTCTCTAGGTAGTGTTCTCTGTGCATGTGCATTCCCCATTTACAATAATTTTAATAGAGTATAATCTTATGTATTAACCTCCTCCATGGGTTTTCCCATAATAGGGTTTCCACACAAAAATATTGGTGTTATGAGTGTTTTTGATGTGATGATGGTTTATGATTTGATGTTAATTTATCAAATCTGAGACTAATTTTAATAAATATAATTTATGTGACAACTGATTCACCCCCCTCTCAGTTGTATGTCCTTGTGTTCCCAATAATTGGTATCAGAGAAGGTTCCTTTGGAGAATCTTGATCGCTTGAGGTGATCTGAGATGGTGAAATATAAGAATGATAGTCTAAGATTCGATGAAATAAATTATTCTCTATGGAATACTCGAATGGAGTGTCATTTGAGATGTATTGGTGAACCTTACTAGACAATTAAAAAGAATAGATATATCATCCCTCGTAATGGTCCTTCAACTATAGGTGAGATTAAGGAAGCCAAATACAATATCAGCGCTAAGGAAACATTGTTGAGTGCTCTAACTGATTCCAAGATGACAAATATAATGGAGTTGAAGACTACTTATGAGATCTAGAAAATTTTGGAAACCTTGTGTGAAGGTGATACTCATGTGAATATTGCTAAGCTGCAGAGCCGAAAAGGGAAATATGAAACATTGAGAATGGGTGAAGATGAGAACATCAGTTATTTTATGTAGAGAGTGAATGAATTAGTGCATAGTATCAGATGTACTGGTGGAACATTGGAAGAATTATAGATTATTGCTAAAGTGCTTAGATCCTTGCCTATTGCATACAAACACAAAGCTATTTCTATTGAGGAAATCTAAACTATGACAAATCTAACCAGAGACATGTTGATTGGTAATTTTTTTTATTTTGAGTTAAGGGATTTTTGTGAATCTCTTCATAAGATAGAATTTTCATTCAAAGCTACTGTATCCAGAAAAGATAAGCAGAGATATGATCTGGGAGAAATTTATTCTATAAAAATTTCCAAGTATCAATAGGAAATGAGAGAGATTGAAGAAGAAGAGAGAAAACTAGATGAGCTTGAAGCACTTCTTGTCAAGAGGGTAGCCAAAGGTGAATGAAAGTATAAATGGAAATTGCCTCTTCAATGTTTTTCTTGCAATAATATAGGTCATTTTTGTGCAAGGTGTCCTGAAAGAGTTCCTAAGCCAAGATATAGTGAGCCTAGATTCCAAAGAAAGTGTTATTTTGCTACTGATGAAGGTGTGACAAATGATGAATCTGATAAAGGAAATGCAAGTGAGGATGATTGGGTATTTATTGCTATCAAGGAGAATAATCATGTACCTACTGATTCTACTAGTTGCAAGAGTTGAAGAAAAAGATGAATGGGTGATTGATAGTGGATTCTCTCATCACATGATAGGTGATAAAATTAAATTTGTGAGCCTAGAAAATTATGATGGTGGTGTTGTAAGATTTGGTGATGACAAAGCTGGTGTAATCTGTGCCAAATGATTCATTTCTTTTGATGGTGAGAATAATACTGATGATGTTGTATATGTTGAAGGTTTGAAGAATAATCTCTTTAAGTGTTGGATAGATGGTTGATAAGGGATATAATATTCAATTCAAGGATGGAAAGTATAAAATATTGGGGAATTTTGTAAATTTGATTACATCTGGTACAAAAACAAAAGGTAATATCTTTCACCTAAGTATTGCTAATAAAAGTTGTCTGATTCCTCAAGTTGATGAAAGTTGGTTGTGGCATAGGATATTGTATCAAGTAAACTTTTCCAATATTATCAAGATAATTTATACCTAGGAAGTGAGAGATCTTCCTAAGTTGATAAAACCTACTAATATTATACGCAAGGAATGCCAATTAGGGAAGAAAACTAGAGTTTCATTCAAAAGAAAATAACATTGTTCAAATGAAGTATTGGAGCTTGTGCATATTGAATTATTTGGTCCTTCTAGAGTTAGATGTCTACAAGGAGATAGGTATTTCATGTTACTTATTGATTATTATTCTAGATTGATGTGGGTTTCTTTCTTAAGGGAAAAATATAAAGATCTAGAGAAATTCAATATTTTCAAGGCTATGGTTGAGACAGAGAAAGGTATGAAGATTAAATGTTTGAGATCAGATAGGTGGTGAATTCATCCATGGTGAGTTTAATTATTTATGTGAAGAGAATGAGATAAAGAGATAATTATCTGCCTCATAGACCCCTAGACAAAATAAAGTTGTGGAAAATAAGAACAAAAAAATTCAAGAACTTGCTAGGACTATGATGTTGGAAGGAAATGTTCCTCATATCTACTAGAGAGAAGTTGTGAGTGGGTATGTGCAGGATCATCATGGAAAAAATAGGCCCTTAAGTGGCGATTAAAATTCAAAACATCAAGGTTAGGCAACTTGATGTAAAAATTTGAATAAGATATTAGGATTTTTTTGTTTGTTTTAAATCTATTTGGTGAAAATTTGAAATTTCAATGGAGTAGTACTTAAATTTCAAGGGAAAAATAAGAAGTAGGTGTTGGTCTAACCACCCTAACCACAATAAAATGATAATATGTTCTTATAAGATTTTAGATATAAGTAGAAGATGGGTATGTGTAGGATCATGATGGGTCGAAAAGTGGCAATATCTAAGTGAGATATGATGGGGCCCATGTGGTTGACAAATTTTTTTTTACACAAAAATAATGAAACGAAAAGGGTTTTAAAAGGAGATTCTCATCTTTCCACCAATATAAATTGTGCTTTACTTTGAATTAAATAAATAATTATTATTCATTTTCTATTTTAATTATGACTAAAGTCCCGATTGATTGGTTGATTGAAAAAAATCTATTTATTTCGAACGGTATCACATTTTTTGAATCCAAAATATGCATCACATTCTATTCTTCACATACTATAGGATTAAAAGAAAAATAATTGAATTTCATGAAGTCTGGACCAAGTTAAGGTGGTCAGACATACAAATTTTTATATTTTTTAAAAGTTGTAATAAAAATTCATAATTAATTATTTACTTGGAAAGAAAATACAAAAAAATATGCATCACATCAGGACATGAGTCCCCTACTTATATATTAAATATTTTTAAAAAATATTATCATTTTATTGTGGTTAGGGTGGTCAGACAGACACCTACTTCTTAATTTTTCCTAGAAATTTAAGTACTACTCCATGGAAGTTTCAAATTTTCACCAAATAGATTTTTTTTTTAAACAATAAACCTAGTAATTTAGAAACTAAATTAAATTTTTCTGGATTCTATTCTTGTATTTTTTTAAATAATATGAATGGCAGTTCAGGAGAATTTTTATGTCAAGTTGCCTAACTTTCGATTTGAATTTATTGCCACTTAAGGGCTTGTTTTTTCCATGATGATCCTGCCTAGACCCAATCTACTCATGTCCCGATGTGATGCATATTTTTTTTTAATGTTTTTCCAAGTAAATAATGAATTATGAATTTTTTATTACAAATTTTAAAAAATAGAAAAACTTATATGTCTGACTAGCTTAACTTGGTAAAAAAATCATTAAATTCATTTTTTTTTTTAATCCTATATTATTTGAAGCATAGAATGTGACACATGTTTCAGATTCAAAAAATGTGATACCGTTTGAAAGCTATAGATTTTTTTCAAACATTCTATCAATCAGGACTTTAGTCGTAATTCAAATAGAAAATAAATAATAATAATTTACTAATTTAAAGTAAAGCATAATTTATATTGGTAGAAATTTGAGAATCTCCTTTAAAAACCCTTTTTGTTTCATCAATTTTGGGTAAAAAAAAGTTATCAGCCACATGGGCCATCATATCACTTACATATCGCCACTTTTTGGCCCATCATGATCGTGCACATACCCGAGTACTACAATTTATACTCTTAACTGGGTATATGTCAAAGGTGATACTGGTAATACTCCTTATGAGCTATGGTTTGGTCATAAGCCTATTGTTATATACTTCAAAATATTTGGGAGTAAATTCTATAGCAAAAGAGATGAATATATAGGAAAGTTTGATGCTATAAGTGATGAAGGAATCTTTCATGGTTATTATACTAAGAGTAAAGCCTATCGGTGCTACAATAAGAGATTAAAGAAATTAATTGAAAGTGATAATGTAAAGGTTGATGAAGACACATTTAGACCATCCAGAACCTATGGATTTGATTCACAGGATTAAAATAATAGTACAGATAAAGGAAAGAAATATCTAACTCTAAATCAAGAAAACCAAGAGGAAGAAACTAGTGAAAGATCACAAGAGCCTAAAGTTCAAGAACAACCTAAGACTCCAAGGTATGTAAGACTAAATCATTCAAAAGATCAGATTATAGGTGATAATAGTAAAGGTGTTCAAACTGGGAGAAGAATTGCAGAAGAATACTATTTGATTTTAAAGATTGAGCCTAATAATGTCAATGAAGCATGCAGAGATGAAAATTGTTTTGACGTAATGAAAGAAGAACTACTACAAATTGAGAAGAATGATGCATGGAATCTTGTTCCTATACCTATGAAAAAAAATGTAATTGGAACTAAATGGCTTGCTAAAACAAAATGAATGAGCAAGGTGAAGGTGTTAGAAACAAAGAAAGACTAGTGTGTATAGGATATTCTCAAATGGTAGGAATTGAATTTGAAGAAATTTTTGATGTTGTTTCTAGGATTGAAGTTGTGAGACTATTTCTTACTTATGCTACCTACACAAACTTCAAGGTTTATCAAATGGATGTCATGTGAGCATTTCTAAATGGTGAACTGGATGAAGAAGTATATATTGAGCAACCTAATGGATTTCAATTGACTAATCAGGGATATATGGTATGTCTATTGAAGGAAGCACTATATGGACTTAAGCAAGCCTCGAGATCCTAGTATGCTAGATTGGACAAGTATTTGTTGAATCTTGGATTTAGAAAAGGCACTGTTGGTAGTAACTTGTATTTTAAAATTGATCATGATAAATATTTGATTGTTGAAGACTTTGTTGATGATATTATTTTTGAAGGAGATGATAGTTTGTGAATGAAGTTTTTTTATGAGATGCAAAGTGAGTTTGAGATGTCTATGATTGGAGAAATGAAATTATTTCTAGAATTGCAAATTTCTCAACTAGATAAATGGATCTTTATATATCAGTGCAATTATGTGAAAGAATTTCTAAAGAATTTTGGTATGGAAGATTCAAAGACAATGGATACACCTATGGTTACTAGATGTAAGCTGACTCAAGATGATTATTCTCCTAAAAAAAATTAGACTAGATATAGATCCATGTTTGGTGGATTGATCTATTTGAATCAAACTAGACCTAATGTCATGAATGTTGTATGCATTGTTGCAAGATTTCAAGATGATCCTAAGGAATCTCATGTGATAGTTGAGAAGAGGATTTTTAGATACTTGAAAGGGATAGTTGATTTTAGCCTATGGTATCCTAAAGAAGATGACCTTACTTTGAGTGATTTTACTGATGTTTATTGGGTAGGAGATGTGAATGACAAAAATATTATTAGTGGTGGTGCATTTTTATTGGGAAAGAAGTTGATTTCATGGTTAATTAAGAAGCAAAATGTCATTTATTTATCTATTGTAGAGGAAAAATAAATTGTTGCTGCTAACAATTATACTCAAGTATTGTGGATGAAGAGGATTTTGAAAGATATAAGAGTTGTGTATGATGAACCTATTGCTCTATTCTATGATAATTCAAGTGAAATTAACATTTCTAAGAATCTGGTGTTGCATTAAAAAACCAAGCATATATATATCAAGTTTCACTTTTTGAGAGAAAGGTGAGTGAAAAGGAAGTTTGATTGGAGTATGTGCCTACTAAGGAATGAATTGAAGGTATCTTACCAAGCCCCTGCCTAAGGATAATTTTGAGTATCTCAGAGGGAAACTAGGGGTGATTACCCCTCCTAATTATAAATAAGATGCATTGACTTGCATCAGTGTATGCATTTCATAGTCATATCTTATGATCCAGAATGATGTTGTGATGGTTGCTACTCAAGGGGAGTAGTCAGATGTTCAGAAATATGGTACAAATCTTGTGTGGAAAATGATTATGTGTACCTTTATCATTGATTTCAAAGTGGGAGAAGATTCATGTAAAAATATTTGAAAGAGTTAAGGAGTTTAGAGCCAAAACCTAAGGGGGAGAAAGTGCCAAGAGAAAGTATCGTTGATGATGTTTTTCACATCATGTATCGCCATCAATGCCAAAGGGGGGATTGTTGGATATTTTTGGATATTGTTGATATGCGGTTTTAATTTATGTCAACACTATTGGAATTAATGTCTTTAAGGTTGTATATGTTGAGGATATTGAGAAAAATGTAATAAAATAAGTTTCAGGTTGCTCGTGATTCAGTGAAGTTCAATATGGTGGCTATTTTGGTATATTGATGGTGAGAAGTTTTAGATTAAAGGGTTTGTTGTCAAGTATATCTTGTTTATCCACTGAAATTTTTAGAGTTTTGCATGAATATTTGATCAATTTATGACTATTTGTGTTCTGACAGTTGTTTTGTTGCTATAGTTAGTGTTCCTTAAAGAAGATGATGTGATTCTAGTAATTTGACTTGTTAATTCTTCCATGGTGATTCATGATTCTTGTGGACTGTTTTAGATCATTCTCTATCTTTTTTTTTGGTTTGCATCGATTGATGTGCTCACGATTGGTGATTTTATTTTGTGTTTTCATTTTTTTCATGTTCATGGTCGATAGGGTGAATGAAGCATGTTGTGGATCTTAGAGGCTAATTTTTTAAGTGTTTTCATGTTTGAGACATGTTTTCTTGGGTACCTACTATATTTTGGTCTACATTGGTTAATATTCATTGATAATTGTTTATTAATTTTGGTCGATAGTTTGTACACATTTTATATTTTGTTGGGTTGACATGTGGTTGATGTTATCTCTAATTGTGGATATACGACCGATTGTTTATACCATTTCATGCATGATATGAATGAAAGGTGTGCAAAGTGTGAATGCTAAGTGAGAATAAATTTTAGATATTTTGAAGGTAGAAGTAAAGTGTGAAGAAGAGTGAGAAGAAGAAAGTATGTTCATGTGCTTAACTAAAATTGTAATCGGTCATTAGCATATTCTATCTTCTCAATTCAAAATATCTCAGACGGATTTAATCTGAATGTGACATTAATATAGTGTGTCTTCCTTTGGTTAGTAAGAATTCATTTCTACCAAAGATTCCTTGGTAGAGTAGATTTTACATGCTTGCAATCTCTTTACTCATGAAGGAGGAATATAAATACTTAGAACATTCCTCTCCTAGGCAACTGTCAAAAAGGTTGCTAGTTACCAGAGAAAATGTG
>CM021101.1:530075532-530112179 GCA_007115665.2 Sequoiadendron giganteum
TTTTCGATATTTTGAGGTTATTTTTGGTATTTTCGAGATTTGCGACAAACAGACTAACTTAAAGACCTATCCTAGGGTTCTCAAGAGCTGATCCATAGATTATCCTTTCCTACGTTATACATGCAGAGACCACGTAGTTTGACTGACAACAAACTTGACTCAATGATAAGATGGAAAAATGGATTGTCATTTTATTGCTTAAAGGATTGACTTAAGATGCAGACTAGGTGGGAAAACAGATTGCCAATGTGATGGATGCCTAAAGGACTGACCTTACTGTAGAATCGATGGGCAAGCATATTTCCAATGTGACATACGCCTAAAGGACTGACCTTACTATCTTGGGGGATGATCAAAGATCAACCTTGCCTATGTTCAAGCTCAGAGATGACGTAGTTTAGACAAGGTGAAAGACTAACAAGAATCAATGATGAACTTTTTTTAATATTTTCTGATATTTCGACATGTTTTTGAGTTTTTTGAATGATTTGGATATTTTTTGGATTTTTGATGAATTTTTGAATGTTTTTGGTGTTTTGATGTTTTGAGAAGGTTTCAAGAATATACACGAATTTGATCCAATGTCGACACAGGCACATGCCCCCAGTGTGGTGTGATAGACTAATTTGATGAAGGTTGGAAAAACTGACCTTAGGAATATGCCAAGTAGTATCATGGTGTAATATGATATGGACACTACCTCAGGCTATGGTATGGGTGTGAGCGGATGGGTAGATGGATGATTTGAGATGCGATGGAATGAGTTAGTCATGAAAATCTAGGTAGATGGGGGGTGCTTTATTTACACTTGGTACCTATTTTCCAAGTTTTCACCAAGGTACTTGTCCAAAGCGCCACCAAAGTGGTTTTTACTAAAGGATGATTTTTTTCTCTTTACTATTTTCAATCGTTTTTCTGATTTTTTTGGATTTTTGCACATTTTTGATTTTTTTGTTGTCGCCAAGATGCCTGTTTGCTAGGTTTTCATCAAGGTAACCATTTTTTCAGGACTTTTTCTGTTTTTTTTGTATTTTCTGGCTCTCTACCTTAAAAATAAAATAAAATTTGGCATAAAACTTTTTGAGGTGAGAGCTATTCATGGGCTCCTGCAGAGGCTCGCCTTTTGATGTCGATAGATGATATGCCCCCGATTTGTAACTTGCAGTGATGATGAAGGGTCCCAGCTAGTTGGGCTCAAACTTTCCTTTTGTATTTGGGTTTGGCACATTCTTTTGGTTTTCTTTCAGCACAAGGTCACCAACTTGGAAAGTGTGTTGCATGATCTTCTTGTTGTAGCTCTATTTCAGGCGATTCTGGTAGACCTGTAGATGATTTAAGGCATCCATGCACCATTCATCTAGTAATTCCATCTCATTCAGTCTTACAACCCTGTATTCCTCATCCGTAATGAGGTTTTGTAGTGATATCCTTAGTGACGGGAGCTCGATCTCAATAGGGAGGGTGGCTTCTAATCCGTAGACCAGGGAGAATAGGGTGGCACCTGTTGGGGTGCGGATGCTGGTGCGGTAGGCCCATAAGGTGGGATTTCATTGTAGATGCCAGTCATGACTAGAGTCATTGACTATTTTCTTGATGATTTTTAGGATGGTTTTATTCATAGCTTCTGCTTGGCCATTGCCTTGTGGGTAGTATGGAGTGGAAAAGGAGTGTTTGATTTTGAATTTTTCACATAGCTCATGGACATCCTAATTCTTGAAGGGTGTCCCATTATCAGAGATAATGGATTGGGGAACAACGTATCAATAAATGAGGTAGTTCAGGATGAACTTGGATATTTGTTTTCCCGTGATGTAGGTCAAGGGAATTGCTTCGACCCACTTTGTAAAATATTCAGTGGCGGTGATAATGAACTTGTGGCCATTAGATGACGTGGGCAAGATTTTACCAATGAGATCGAGCCCCCACTATGAAAAGGTCCAAGATGTAACAATGGGATGCAGTTCTTGAGTTGGTGCATGAATAAGGTCTCCATGTTGTTGGCATTGTAGACACCTTTTGACAAAGTTATGTGCCTCTCTTTCCATTTTCAACCAATAGTATCCGGTTCTTAGCAATTTATTAGCCAAGGTCATACCACTCAAATGTGAACCACAAGTACAATTGTGTACCTCAGTGAGAGCAGTCAAAGCTTCCTCCGGTTTTAAACAATGTAACAGGGTTTCGTCAACACTTCTATGAAAGAGGGTTTCTCCTAGGATGACAAATCGTAAGGACCTTTTAACGAAGGTTCCCTTTAGGTTCAGTGTAATGGCAGTCGGGAGGATTCCTAATCTCAGATAGGTGTAGATTTCATGGTACCAAAGATCACCAGGACCAATGAGTTCACATGCATATTTTGACTGTAGTACCTCGAAAGTGGGTATGAGAAGTTGTTCTACTAGGAATTCATGTTTCGAGATGTTGTGATGAGTGTCTAGCAAGGATCCAATTGTTGCCATTGCGTCAATTACTTTTGCTGTTTTTCCTTGGTATCTGCTGAAAGGTGATGTCGATGAATGACTCTTTGAGGCTTTCTACCACCTTTTTTTAGGGTGCTAGCTTATAATCCTTAGTTTGGTATTCCCCACTAACTTGGTTAATTATAAGCTATGAGTCTCCATAAACCTTTAATGCCATGATTTGTCACTGTGTTGCAATTATGAGACCTATGGTTAAAGCCTCATATTCTGTGATGTTGTTCGTATAGGGGAACGCCAACTTATAAGACCTTGGTATGCAATCCCCTTGCGGGGTAATGAAGAACACACCAAATCCTAATCCATGTTGCATGTGAGAGCCATCAAATTACATTTTCCAGTGGTCGGTTACATCGAGATTGAAAAGAGACTCATCTGGAAATTCTGATATGATTGGGTTGTCTTTGTAGAGGGGAGCTTTTGCTATTTGGTCTGCAATGACTTTTCCTTTGATTTCTTTTCGCTTGACATACTCAATATCATGTTGATATAATATCATTACCCATTTAGCCATTCTTCCTATAAGCATTTCTTTTGACAATAGATATTTTAGAGGGTCTATCTTGGCAATCAGCTTAATTTGATGAGCTAGCATATAATGTCTGAATTTCTGGGCTACAAATACCAGTGCCAGGCAAGCTTTTTCTATTGATGTGTAATTGAGCTCATTCCCTACCATTTTTTTGCTGATATAGTAAATCATTCGCTCGGTTCCCTTTTCATCATGTTGGGCTAAAAGGGCACCAAGGGCAGCTGTTGTTACTGAGATATACAGAATCAATGTTTTCCCTACAATTGGTGGCATCAACACAGGTAGTGTAAGTAGATATTCTTTTATTTTACTGAATGCTTGCTTGCATTTTTCATTTGATTTGAATGCTACTCCCTTGTGGAGTAGGTGTGAATTGGCAATATGCTTGTCTGCTAGTTGTGTTATGAATCTCCGGATGGACTGGAGTCTACCTTGTAATCGTCTGAGTTGTTTTAATGTTCTCAGTGCTTCCATATTGAGGATTTCTTTTAACTTTATAGGATCCACCTCTATCCCTCTCATTGAAACTATGTATCCCAGTAGCTTTGCTAATTGTACTCCAAATACACATTTCTTTGGATTGAGTCTAACCTTTTATTATTCTAGCCTATCAAAGATAGCTCTTACAGTTGCTACATGGTCTTGTCTCTTTTTTTATTTAGCTAGTATGTCATCCAAATAGTCTTCAACCATTTTATGGATCATGTCATGGAAGATCAACATCATGGCTCTTTGGTATGTAGCTCCTGCATTCTTCAATCTGAATGCCATTACATTCCAGAAATAAGTGCCCCAAGGACATGTAAAGGCTATTTTATGTTGGTCTTCCTTTGCTATCATTATCTGATTGTACGTTGAGAAGCCATCCATTAGGGATAGCATCTCATGTACGAATATCATATCCACTATCATGTCAATGTTGGGTAGTGGAAAATCATCCTTAGGACATGCTTTGTTTAGGTCTCTGAAATAAGTGCAGATGCAGATGCCCCTTTTCGATTTTGAGATAGGTACAAGATTTGATACCTATTTTGGATATTCAATTCGTAGTATGAGGCCAACATCTAAGATTTTTTGCAATTCAATCTTCACAAGCAGAGCTATCTATGGGTGCATTTTTCTTAGCTTCTATCTAACGGGTTTCGCTCTAAGGTGAACGACCAAATGATGAACTACTACTTCTGGATCTAGCCCCTGCATGTCAACATAAGTCCATGTGAATTTCACCTTTCTTTCTCTTAAGAATGCTTCCTATAGTTCTTGTTCTTTTGTTTGAAGTGTTTGAGCATAGAATGTGATTTGCGGCTCTATTTCTATTCCCAAGTCGACATGGTTGCACTATTCTACCAGGACTGTTGACTTCTCTTGATGTAATGTGGTAGGGGGAAGATTGAATCCTTCATCCTCTGGTGCCTCAAAGAGGTTTTCACCATTGGATACGTCCTTTATTTTTATTGTTTTATGGTTAGAGAGTGCCACGGTGTGGTTTTCACTCAATAGCTTCGAGCTTATTCTTGATATTTTCCTTTTGTGACTGAAGGACTCAATTGTCTCCCCATAGTATGCCTGTGTGTCCAATGTGATGTTGAATCCAGCCTTATGATCCTCGTATGAAACTTTATCCCTTAGTCCCATGAATTTCAAGAGCACCTCATCGTTTTCGAACGAGTCTAGAATCGGTGGTCCCAGTCGGTCATGATCGATGAGTTGGGGGTGTACTAAGGTGATTCAATGGGTTGGTTGGTTTGACTCAGCTGTCGAGGCACTTATCATTAACAAGGTGGAATCTTCGAAAATCCTAGGGAGACCTGATGTCGTATCATCATCATCACTACTAGCACAAACATCGATGATGTCGAAGGTGTAATTATCGAGTGGGATACCTAAGCAAACAGGTGGTTTAGGAATGGTTGTTGTTACTTAAGGAGAGGACCTGACTGCTCTTCTGGGGTTACCTTTGCCATGCATGGTTATACTCAGAGGAGTATACCCAACGCCAAGGTTCTGCATTCTTCTTTGTACAATGATGGGCTCCAACTATCCATCATTGTTTCTTCCAAGGCTTTCATTCCTGTTATAGCCCATACCAAACATCATTTATAACCCTCTATTAGTTTCCTCCATGGGTAGGGTGGGAGTGGGTCTTTCATCTTGGTATAGTTTGTTCGAGATGTCTTTTTCATCCACATTATCTTGACTGAGATCCCCCCAATGGTGGAATCCAAAGGGTTCTGTTCTAATAGTGCAGACAGTTGTTTGAACTGGCTGGGGTTATCCATGCAACCTAGGAGATTGTGGTAACTCTCCTACAACAAATGCATTTATTTTCATTTTGTAATCACCACATCCATTGTCCTGGATCATGTTTCTGATTTCGGATATGTCAAGGATGACGGGTGTCTATATCGCACATGTGGAAGTGAGATTGGCTGGGTCTATGTATGAAGTAGATGGTCCTTCATCATTTTTGGGTACTTGGGGGATACTATAAAACTTGGCTTCCAAGTTTTTGCAATAGGCAAAGGGTTCAAGATCCCCATATATAGTGACCTCCTCATTCTGATGTGAGAACTTGATGCATTGGTGATAATTTAAGGCCATTGCCTTCATTCCATGTATCCATGGGCGTCCCAGGAGGATGTTGTATGGTAGGTCAAGGTCGAGGACTTGACAAGTGGTTTCCATAGCTGTCAGCCTCACTTGGATGGGGATTTTTATAGTGCCTTGAGACACTCTTTCTTGGTCATCGTACACCCTTATTGTGATGCTTTTGTTCTTATTGATGGAATCCTCAGTGAATCCCAATTTCTCTATAAGCTTTATAGAACAAATATTAAGTTCTACACCTCCATTCACCAGGACTCGTTTGACTTTCTTTTTATGTACTAGTACTTGGAGGTGGAGTGCGTGATTATGAGATGGCTACGAAGGGAAATATTGGTCTGAAAATGTAATGAGATTTGGGGTAATGATGTTACCCACCATAGCCTTGAATTGTTCTGTGTCAAGGGTGGCTAAGATGGTGGATGCAACTAGTGCTTCATCAAGGATCTTTCTATGGGCAGCAGAGATTTTCAATAGTTCCATGATGGAGATTTGGGCAGATGTTCTTTTCAGCTGGTCAGTGACATTTTAGTCATAGGGGATGGCCTTTGTATTAGAAATGGGGGTCTTAGCAAGTGCCCCAATGATGGTAACCTTTCCACCTCGTGTGGTGACTCCACAACCATTGTTGCCTCCCTGGACATTTATGACAGTGATTATTTCATCAACACACCTGACTATCTCCTCATACACTAGATTAGCACTAGAATAATTTTGCTTGCCTTTATTTTTCCCTTGATTATTTCCTTGATTATGGTTCGACATCCAATTCATGTATATTTTCAAGTCTTGATTTCCAATCGGCTACTCGATGTTGATGACGTTATCCCCAATGAGGTCTTGGAAGATGTTTCTGAGTCTCATACAATTGGCAGTGGTGTGTCCTTTGACTTTGTGAAAGTCACAAAGGAGATTCTCATTATACCATGGTGGTTTGATCATGGGTTCCGTGTACTTCTCAGAGTTAGAGATTTTGATTAGGTTCTCTTTGACTAGTTTCTTCATTATGGACTCAATTGATTCACCAAGAGCTATGAATTTCCACTTGAGGGGATACTTGTTGCGGGGAGGTGCTCCTCCTTGATTACCCAAATTGTTGATGTGATTGGTGGAAGATGGTTCTGGCTGTGCTACTACCACATTAGTTTGCACATTTTTGCGATTGTGATTTTGTGGTTGATGATGGGTTTGGGTATTTTGCTTAGGGGCATTGATGACCACTTTAGCATCGACCATGCCATCGTTTGTGATATTTTTATTCCTCGACAATGTTCGAGGTTTATCATTTTAATTATTAGACAGGCAGTTATCCTATGGTGGAGTTAATGTTGGTGCACCTCCTCACACAATAAGGGCTCTTTCGATGTTGAGTTCCTTTGGGATCATTTGGTCATACGATGTGATGCACTGCATTTTCAAGTAGAATGCCAAGTTGTCATTCAGATTGGCTATGATGGTGCAAACTTGTTGTTCTTCTAGCATGGTCCACTTGCTTTGATTGGCCTTGGATCGCCATCTTTGCAAGAAGGATGTGAATAGCTCTCCTTTTCTTTGTTTGAGTGCAGACAGTTCTTCCAAACTAACATCCGCACCCATATTGAAAGCGTAATTCTTAAGGAAGGCTTCCACAATTTCCTCGAATGTTTTAATTCCCGTGGGTAGGTGAGAAAACCATTCCATGGTTGGACCAATTAGGCTATGAGGGAAGAGTCACATTAGGTATGTGTCATCATATACGACCTCCATGCACTGCACCTGAAATTCCCTGACGTGGTTTTTAGGGTTACCCGTTCCATTGTACTTGTCAAATTTGGGGATCTCGAATCCCTTTGGGAATGGTATCATGGTTAGGATTCTATTGAAAGGGTAAGGGCATAAGTTCTGTGGTGTCCTTGTGGTTTTTCCTGCTTGTAATTCCAACACTTATTGTGAAATTAGTTTGATTTTTTTTGCGATATCTTTGCTCAGATCGGGAGGTGGGATGAATGAGTTGTGAGGTGTTCAAGGTGTTTGATGGGTGGGGAGATTACTAGTGGACATTTTCTATAAGCTCAGTTGTGCGTTCAAAGCCTGATGGTGTGCCTGTATTTGTGTCAACAAGGCTTGTTGTTGATCTTATTGCTATTGTTCCAACAACGCTTGTTGTTGGTCCATCTATTGTTGTTCCCATGAAGACTAGTGTTGATCAATCTATTGTTGTGCTAGTAAAGCTTGTTGTTGGTCTAGCTGTTGTTGTGCCAACAAATTTTATTGTTGGTCGAGTTGCTATTGTGCCAACAAAGCTTATTGTTTAGCTTATTGTTGTGCCTAAAATTCTTGCAGGGCTTGTTGGTAGGCTTGCAGATGGATTTCTTGTAGTTGCGCTTGTTACTATGCTTGTGCTTGGGCTTGGGCTTGTGCTTGTGCTAGAGCTTGCACTTGTGCTTGGGCTTGAGCTTGTACTTGGGCTTGAGCTTGCGCTTGGGCTTGAGCTTGAGCTTGCACTTGGTCTTGAGCTTGCACTTGCGCTTGCTGCTATTGTTGGAGTACTCTCTGTTGGTTGGCCCTTTGGAGGGTTTAGATTAGAGTGGTGAATGAGTTTTTTGTATTTTCTTTTGGTGGGTTTGGTGGTGGAACAGGAATCATGCCCACCATTGTGATGGGTAGAGGGATTGTGGTGGTGATTGGGATTTGGGTTTTTGGAGGGGTGGTTGATATGATTGGCCCTTGAGATGGTATGCTTTGGGATATTTGAGGACCAATTGTGGTGGTGGCTTGTATGGTTGCCACTTGTTGTTGTGATGATGTGGGCAAGAATAGGGAATTGGGCGTGATGTTTAGATTTCTAGGTTCCAAGAAACCATCGATGTTGAGAGGAGGAAAACCCAATCTAAGAGGTGAGGTGGTTGTGAACGAAAATGGGGGAAGGGATGGAATGTTACCTTGGAAAAAAGGATTTGCAATGTCAATTGTTTCAAACAAGATTCCTTCTTCAAGTGGTAGAGAAGTTTGTATGTTTGATTGATAGGCTGGTGTTGCACGGAATGAAGATGAGCCAACATGGTTAGGGAAGGTGAGCAGGAGGTATGGCTGGGATATATTTTCTGATATAGATATAACCAGTGTGGTGGTGATGACTGCTTGTTTATTAGCCACAAGGAAATGCCTTTGTAATTCTTGGAACATGGCACTCCCCTTGTTCACATTCGGCGAGGTTGGTGTGATGGCCGATGTGGTGCAAGGTACTTCTTGATTGATATTTGACATTGGGGATGCATTTGGAATAGGTACATTTGTAGTAGTGCTTGTGTCAAGGTCAAGAGGGAATGAGACCCCTCCTCCTGCTAGTGTATTTAAGTATTTGAACATAGCACTAACAATTTTGTGGTTCTTTGGATTTTGAACCATCTTCATGATTTCGGATTGTGTCATCCCCATGTCTTTGTTTGTGATGTCCTCTTGATGACTCTCCTCTTGAGGATTTTGTGATGATAAGGGAGAGTTGCTTGGGGGATTGCTCAATCCCGCTAGGTTCATTTCGGAGTTTAACTGACTCATGTCCACAAAAGTTGATATTTCTATGATATTCTCCATGTTCTTCTTGTATTGAGATCTTATTTGGACCATAAAAAATAGGGATTTGTTTGATCCTAACCTTTTAGGACCAAAAGAGAAGAACTAGGGAAGCTAAAATATCAAAGATGGTGGTAATGGTGATGGGCTAAATGAATGGGGTGGTTGAATGAAACCTTCTAGAGAACTCTTTTGAAGGTTATGCTAAACTTGCAAGGGATTGGATTGATTGGGATAATTTGACTAGATGCGTTAAGTCAAATAAGATTGTTGTGAAGTTGTATTCCCTAGGAAGTTGCGTTATCTTAGGGGAACTTGCACAAATGGATGAATTGGCTAAGTGTGTTAAGCCAATGTAATTGTGAACTAATAGATTTTAGAAAGTTGTGTTATCCTAAAGATAAATTTGTCCAATGGTTGTGACTATTTTGGCTAGGTGTGTTAAGCCAAGATAGGATGATGTTGATTTAGCCCTTGAAGTTTAGCGTGACTATTTTTTCTAGAGTTCTCAAAAGGTGTGATTGATGAGATGAGATTTTGGTTGATGGAGGAATGAATGAGAATGATGGCTTTGATCTTGAACCTTATCCTGGACATGAATCTCTCTACAAAACTTCAGTATTGAAAAACATGCTAGACTTCTTATGGGAGAAAAGAAAACCTTTCAAAAAGTTTAGGATTTTGTTAACAATAAAATGCATACAATGTGGGATTATTCCTTGAGGCTTTTTTGTAAAATTTGTATACAATTATTTCTCTTACTTCAAGGAGCATCTCAAGGCATTACTCACAGACTTCTAGACTAATTTTCTTGATCTTTGGTTTTGGGATTTTGATCTTGCAAGAAATCATTGGAAACAACACACATGAAGTTCCAAGAGTGCCCAAATTCGTCAAGAGTATTTGTTTCTCACAAGGGATTTGAAATTTGAAGGTCTTGTGAATGTTTGTTTTCAAATGTTTTCAAGATCAAGTAATGTATTCCTTTTCTTCCAAGCACTTTTACACTCCTAGAATTATGAGGCAATATCTTGTTGGGTTCCCACTTGGATAAATCCATTTGCACATATCTTGTGCGAATGGCTAAATGCTTGACCACACTAGCTCCCCTCCACGTCACTCACTTATTCAGGTTAGCCAAGCATTAGTACCCATGAATCTCCCATGGCATACTTTCCATTTCCACAACAAGACCACATGTATAACGTGGGGCTGCTTCAAAGGACATAACCTTTTGCACCAACAAGATAGACAAGGTTTTGTCCTTTTTCTAAACAAAGGGTTCTATATCAGGAATTTCATTCATAGGGGATTATCCAACATCGGTGAGAGTCCATTTATGTCCATCTCATCAGAATAATCCTCGTGATTCTTGAACTTTCCTCAAGAATCCACACTTATATACCGGTTGGAAGTTGCTTGGCTTTAGTGTGTTCCCGGTTGGTGTGTTCCCTTGGGTGAGTACTTTTTCCCACAAGGCAGGTCCTCTAAGATAAACAATAGTGAATAAACATTATTCATAGTTTGATCAACCTCTGTCTAAAAACAAAAGGAGAAAACTCACAATAAGTCTATTCAGACTCGCATGTTTTGTTCATTTTAAGTGCCCAAATTGAAATGTGGGGGCAATCCTTTTAACAACCTAATATCACCAAAATGTTTTTGATTCTCAGGATTTCAATGAAGCGCATACAAATTTTAAATGATATTAACTTGTGAAAAGGATTGCAAAACATTGAAAACACTTGTTCATTTTAGTCCTCAAAGCAATGATGAATTCTTTTTAAACTCCAAATTAAATGTGAGATTGCCTTGTTCAATTTTAGACCCAAATTGAAATCTAGTATATGTCTAAGGTTCAATATTATCCGAAAGGATTAAATCAAAATGGTTAATTTTAAGCCCCAAAATAGATGTGAGATGGCTTTGAATTAAAAATAAAATCTAGCTCAACAAGGATTAAAAAATGCTTTTGTGATTTTCCCCTATCTTGTTTTGTCTTGGCTCGACTCCAATGTTCAACCTTCAAAAGAAAATACAAATTTAATAAAATATTTCATAAAAATATCTCATGTATTAATGCCCTAATCATAAGTTATTTTTCAAAAAAATTTACCATCTAAAAAATAAATAAAAATAAAAATTTAACTCCCTTATGAGCGTAAAAATTTCCTTCCTCACTATTTATTTCCTGAATTAAATCCTCTCTTGTTTTACCGCAAGCTATGGTATAGCAGTTGGCAGTTTGTATTGACAGTCAGGTGGGTTCATCGTAGTACCACAGGTTGTTGGAGTAGTTTCTCCGGTGATGCGGTGGTAGTCAAGATTGGTAGTGAGGCAGGTTTATCGTGCTATTGCGGAGGATTAGTCGGCAAACCGCGGTAATGTGGTGACAGTGAAGAGGCGGTTACCGCACTACCATTTGCGGTTAGCTCGATGACCGCAGGTCGACGGTGGATAGTTAAGTGGTAGCTACCTTGTAACCATGGGTAAGGGATGCCAAAATGGCGGTTACTATGCTAACGCTAGTAGTTAGCTCAGTGACCATGATGACTACGGTGGATAATGAAGTGACAACTACCTCACAACCGCGGGTAAGGAATGTTTAATTGGCGGTGATGTGGTAAGGATGTTGAGCACTTAGCACAAAGGTGGTGAAGGCATATACCCCATTACCATGTGTGATGGAAATGCAAGCTATGGTATAGCAGTGGGATAAGGGGTGTGAAGCATTCAATCATGGTGCAACCGCAGGGAGGTGAAGAAGAAGCTACGGTAAAGCAGTGGGGAGATAAATGGTGACAAGGTGATCAGATTCAATGCACCGCTATGCCACAAGGAGATAGAGGACAACCCAAGGTGCGGCGGTAGGAAAACCAGGTTAAAATTAAATTTAAAGATAGTGATCCTGCCCGATTTGTGATAGCATAATAGAACAGAACAATACTAATTTAAACTTGAATTTTACATTAAAATATATCAGCCAAAGAGCATAGCAAAATAGAATGGGAATAGAAAATCAAATACTGTCGACAATCAGCAAGCATCAGTCCGTGGGTATTATAGAGAACTCAAAGTAGTTCTAGAAATGCATAATATTGTCAAAGAACAATGCCATCCTTCCAGCGCCAAATTGTGGATGTCCAAAACCCTGCAAGATATGGAAGAAATAATTTCACATTGTTAGCATGAAAGTCAGTTAAAACCAGCAGACTTAGACATCCCTATGAAATATTTAATCATATCTAAATATGCAACTAATCAGTGGAAAATGGGTTAAACAGAAGCATATAAGAAACATGATTATACTCTATCTCATAGTGGATTGGTGCAACTATGTTGTGTAGTAAGCAACCCTTTCTCAATCTTTGAACCAACTGTATGATGTTAGGAACAAGATTAACTCTCAAATGAAGAGAATAACCTTACTTGAAATCTATGAAGTGAAGGTGAGTTTGAGCATGGTAAGCTTACTCAAAGTTGTGTGAAGTGAGAAAAATTAGTTCTCAATTGAAGAGAGTAACTTTGCATGAAGATTGTGGATGAGAAATGAGGAGAGAAGTCTCCAATTTATAGATTTCCAAAATGAAATAGAGAGTGAAATAGAGCAATGTGGGATCATTCAACATCCAATGGCCAAGTGTCACTTGTCAAGATGTGAATGGTCAAGGAAGGAGCACATTTTGGTCAATGTACATGATAAATGCCATTAGGTAGAATTTCAAATTTGAGAAATGACATGTGAGAGGGAAAAAGGAATGAAATAAATACCACTTGGTTCAATGCACAAGGACATGTAAGAGGAGTGAATGCCTTGTTGGATGTACAAGTCTACTTGGACTTTTTGAATTCAAACAAGGGAATATTCCCTTTCGATGCTATGTGAGGAAAAATGAAGAATTAATAAATCAAAGTATTTGATTTATTGTGCCACTTGCATTCTTTAGAGGATTTTAGGGAGAGAGATTAAGTTAATTAAGATCTGATTAACTTAAAGAAGAATTAGATGATGTGACAATTTAGACTTAGGTTTATGAATTGATTTTAAGTCAAGAATTGAGAAGCAATCATTTATTAAATAAATGATTTGATTTATTTAATCAAGAAGGAACATGTTAGATTAAATCAAATAAGGTTTAATTTATTTAATTTAATAAAAGGACTTTAGAGATTTTAATTAAATCAAATAATTTATTTAATTAAATAGGGATGTAAGGTTAATTAAATTAAATTGATTTAATTTAATCACCGATAGAGGAAGACTTGATTCAATAAATAGTGATTTATTAAATTAAGAGATAGAATGCGATGAAATGCCGAGAATATGATTTAAGAGGAAATGTTGTTAATAAGCCTGTCCAACTGAAATTGTACATTTTCCATGTCTACAGAAATATTGTTACATTCTGTTGGAATAGAAAAGGTCTGGTAAATCAAAGGAAGAACATGCAAAAGGATATCAAGGGAAAAGGAAATATCACTATAGATGCAGTCAGACAATAGATGCAGAAGAAATGGGTGAAGAAATATCCCTCTATTGTTGTTGAATAAAATGTGACTACACCAAAACCTGCTTCTAGTAATTCCTCTGAGAATTAGTTTTAGGCCTTCGGCCTAGGGGGAGTTGTCAAGAAAACCATTTAACCTCCTAATTGGTAAGTGACACCAGATGTGGATGTTTATAGTAGATGCATAGATTCTCAAAATAATTTGTTCAACTCATTGGAGAAAGTGGTATGCCATATTGGAGGTCACCTGAAGTTTTACCCATCTCAGTGCATAAAAATAGAGTAACCAGATGAATTAGGGTTAAAGCATTTATTGCCAAAAAATGTTTAGGTGTTCAAGTGATAAAAAGTATTTTATATTCTTCACTTTTTACTTTGAATTTGGAAGAGAAGAAGTTTGGAGATCTCATAGGAAATTTTTGGAAAATTGAGGTGTGATTCAAGCGTTGAAGTGATCCGGAAATCAAATTTCGATCTAGCAAAAAAAGGTATTTTTCTAAGAACTTTCACGAACTTATGATTTGGTCAAAATGAATATTCCTTTGGTAGTCAAAGTAAAAGACATACCTCATCCTAAATTTATATGGCATCCTTACAAGTCTCTTGAGACCGATCCATTAGGAGAATTTTTGTCTGTTCCACATGGAGTAATACACATGGAGGATATTAGGGTTTATATCCACACAAATATTGAAGAATTGGGAAGTTCACAATTGTTGAATTTGTACAATAATCAGATCATAGGTGAATATTTCTACATGAAACCAGAACATAAAATATTGGAAACAAATAAATTAACATAGATCGTCAAGTTTTCCATGTTTTAATAGTCAGAGTGGGTTCATTATGTTTTGAGTCAAGTGCATGAATAATTTATGTGGCTTAGCATTCCATTCAAAATTACAAAGGAAGATATCAGTGCAGTAATAGGTTTAAACTCTTCTGGCGTGTTACCTATTCTAAAGTCTGTGAAAAATCAAAGTGTCATTGATGCTATAGGATCTACATATGACATAAGAGTAATGAGTATTGATAAAATTGGTTATATAGATGTCGAATTTGCATCTATGGTGATTGGATACATGGTTTATCGTTCTAGCTGAGACATTTTTATGTCTAGCACAACAATCTATGTCGCTTATCAAATGAAGGAAAATGCAGATTATGATCTCTTTGAACTATTGAGAAGTCAGTTAATTGAGAATCTTGCAAAGATCAAGAAAGATAAGAAAAAATATTTGAAATATGTTAAATTTTTTTGTGCTTATTCTTTTATTTCATGGGTGAAATTCTAGGATTTGGAAAGGGTCATTGGCAAAAGGACAAATTGGTAGCTGCATAGATCATAGATCTATTAAACAACTTTGCAGAAACCAGAACAAAGAATGTGGCTATGTGGGGATACTTTAAAAGTTTTCAGGCTATGATGCAAGCTAGGGAGAGGATTCCTACCTCTATTGTAGAGAATTAAAAAGATTCAATTTGCTTCATGGTGGATGTTAATTAGTGTATTATGGGATTTGTTGATCCGATAACTATGTGGCTCATGCCTATGGGGTATGAAGTTGAAGAGAACATTTTGGAGATGTATGCACAACATCTTCTAAAAAAATCTTTGAATCCAATAGAAGAAAGGTTTGGTCCCTATGCAAAGAAGGACATACAGGTTCATAATGAGCTCCAGAAACCTATGGTAACTAAAAGAGTTAGAAAAGAAGTTGAAGCTATTACAAAGAGTATGGGCATATCTGCATAACTACTAAAAGAAGATAGAAAAAAAAGGGAAGAGGCTGAAGTAGCAAAAAAAGCAACAAAGGAGGTAGCTAAAACTCAATCAGCTGGTTTGGTAGCAAAAAATACTCAAGTTAGAATAAGTATAATTTCTACATCCCATTCATCTCTTGCAAAAAATTCCATCCCTATGAAAAGTGTATCTAAGAAATCCGACAAAGAAGACAAAAGGAAGAGAAAAAGAGTGTATATGGAAGTTTTTGATGATGAGAGAACTAATTCTGATGAAGATGTCAAATAAATTAAACATCAAGGCACCAAGGTAACAACTGTCACAAAGGGAAAACCTTCGGTGAAGATGTCCAAGCGAAGAAAGAAGATAAAGACTAACAATTTAGGAATGTTAGCTGCAGAAGTTAGAAAGGTATTATTCAAAGATGGTAATCTCAAACCTTTATGTAAATGGTATGATTCTTTTGATGATTCTAATAAAACAATTCTTGAAGAAGTGACAATAAAACATATGATTGTTCTCAATAAAGTTTTGATTGAAATTATGCATAGTTTTCCCAAAAGTCTATATGACATTCTATAAATTGGAAGACTTAATGCCAGAAGAGAAGAATAAAAAATGAGAGAAAGGATTCTTTTAGAACTATGTTCGGTGATTTCTATGGATGACATGAAGGCATTCTTGAACAAGGCCAAAAAAAATTCAAAATCAAAACAAGGGTTAACAAGCTAATGATTGGTCTAGTCGATGAATTCACAAAAGAAACAAAGAAAATTTTGAGGGAGATACTACTGAATGAGAGAATTTGATGGTATAGTTGAGGAAACTCATGTTGATGATGCCCCATCTAGTCTGAAAAAGGAAGAAAAATAAGAAAATTTGGGTACAGCTGAGGATTCACAGATTCCTCTTGTAGAGGAAAACGCAAAAAATCCTATGGAAGTTTAGCTACCTAGAAATGTATCAGTTGAGAAATCAGAGATACCTGAAGGTGAAACAAACCCTGCAATTGTGGAATAAGTGATTGAAGAAAAGAAAGATGATATAAAATCAATCCCAGTTCAAGCAAGAGACACTACTCAAGCAGTGAAGATATTTTTGGTTGAACATAAAGAAGAATTGGTTCTAGAATTGATTAAAGGTCCTATCGACTTGTCCACCTTAAGTTCAATCCAAAAGATGAAGTTAGCTTCATTTTCTCAAGCCCAATCCAGAGAAGAGATACTAAGGTCACACATTGAATCCTAAATCTTGCATCTGCAGTATTGGAGAATATAATGCCATCTTATGTGAAACATTCGACTGGTTCCTCCTCCAGTGAATTGAAAAATACTATCAACTGGGTTAGTAAAAACTTTGAGTCACTAGAAAAATGTTCTATGGTGAAAGTACAAAATGAATTTTATGTCAAAAGGTTTATTGGATTAAAGGTATTGATCAAGCTAAAGATAAAACCATCTTAGCAACATGTGTGAAGAATGTACAAAATTATTTATCAGAAGGTGGTAAGATCTACAAACCATTTTTATGTTTTTCAAAATTCACTGAAGCTAATGAGAAGGAGATCAAAGATCTAGACAGAAAACTAGGTACTATTTCTAAAAAAATTGATCCTCAATCGGTGGTGTTGGGAAGACAGAAGGTGAAGTGATGTATGTGCTTTTCAAAATAAAAGGCTAAAAGAATGGGAATGATAGATTGTTTCCATATCATGTGAACTCAAAATCTTAATTGGTGATCCAATCAACTTGGAATCGATAGAGCCACATTCCTACCTAATTTTTTGTCACATAAAAATCATGGATAGTCTCAAAAGAGTTTGGGATGCAAATCTGATGCAACTGAAGAAAGATTTTACAGATATTTTTTAGTTTATCTAAGTTTAAGAAGAAATTTTGTATAACAGTTTTCTTTGATCCATTTTTGGTATGTGCACCCCTTCCTTTTCCATTGATGTCAAAGGGGGAGAAGAGTGGAGTGAAAACTGCTTAATCATCTCAAGGAGAGAATTATATTTTTGGAATTTTGGAGATAAAAGTGTAGTCTATCTTGGCACTAATTTGACACTTAGCCATTTTTCACTAAGTGTTGCCATCAATGCCAAAGGGGGAGATCGTTGACAAGAGAAATTGCTAGTATCACTTGGTATTTTTTATCATTGATGGAAATCCTAATAAATGATCACATATGCACACTATCATTTGATCACACCCATAGACAGATTGAAGATTGATTAAGGAAGAACAAAGTATTCCATAGCACAATGTTCATCGATCTATATAAATATTTCACGTTATTATTTTGTGTTGTGCATCTCAAGAAATGATTTTTGGTATATTATCTTTGTTTCTATTAAAGTGCAGTAGCTCGTATCAATTCGTGTGGAAGTTAGAAGGTCCGGTTGGCTTATTCTTAGTTTTTATTGTATTGGAGCTGACTTCATGAATGTATTATGTCACAAATTTATAAGGAGTAATTAAATATTTAATTTTTTGATTGATTATGTTTTTCTGGGTCCCCTCTATGTACTAACCAAATTTTGAGGATGTGTATAAAGATTTGATTAAGGATCTAGCTAATGATGGTAATTATTTTTGTGTTCTATTAAAGCGGACAAAGTGTAATTGAATCCTATGTTGGAGATATATGTATAAGATCATTTGTATCATTTTAAGAGAAGTGAGAAGTGTGTGGTGATGTGAATTGTGAGTTAAAGCATAGTAGAAGAGTGATAAAGTGCAGCTTCACTTGTGCATAAAGAATTTATATTGCGAGTGTGAGAAAAACAAAGTAGAAGTACAAAATCAGTCTGTAGGAAAAAATATTGTATATTATGCTTAACTAGAACTATAATCAGGCATATTTAGATATTATTTATCTTATTTCAAACTCTCATATGGTTTTACTTTGAATTTCATTGTAAGAAAGTGAGCCTTTCCTTTGAGTAGTGAGCTCTAGATAGTGTGCCTAAATGCAAGTGCAATACCCTTATTGTAAACTACATTTGAGTATACTTAGATTAAATTGTGGATTGGCCAACAACTGTATTTTTTCTCCTAACATAGTTTCCACATAAAAATCCTTGTTCTATGGTTTTGTGTTCATTTTCTTCATGTTTATGCATTATGGTTGAATGTTTTTAATGCTTTGAAGTTAAAGGTTTATAAATTTATTGTTTGCACAACACTGATTCACCCCCCCTCTTAGTGTAGCTTATTTCCAATAGGTAACACTCCTAGTTCAATGCTTTTTATTGTCTCTTTGGCTAGTTGTTTGCCTTTTTTATATGATGAAAATGATTGGGATGAAGATTACTTACTAATAGGTTGACTCACATGTGCCTTACAAGTCTTTTGCATTAATTTTCTTTTTTTATCATGTTTTATGTGTGAATTCATGTGCATAATGTGATATCCCCATACCATTCTATTTGATGTCTCTCTCTCTTTGTGACACTCCTCTATTTTCACCTACATTCTTCTCTATATGATAAATGGTTTTCTTTGTCTTGTGTTTTTTATTTTGGGGATGACGCAAAGCATCAAGACATTTAGGTCTCTTCCATATTGACCTAAAAGATTTTCATTTTATATATTTTCTTTGTCTTGTGTTTTCCTTTTAGGGATGATGCAAGGCATCAAGACATTTAGGTCTCTTCCATGTTAACCTGAAAGGTGTTTTTTTTCATATCTCTTTGTATCATTATTTCCATTCCATGAGTATTTGGGAATGATTACCATCCCAAGATCTCTAGAAAATTGTAGCAAAGACATACTCACCCTGAATCCATGGATCCCTTATGTGATTTTTGGGATTACCTTTTGGGGGCAATACTTTTCATGATTTAGATTTATTTGGAAACATAAGATTGGCATAGGGCTTTCCAAGTAAGTCTCGTGTCCTTTTTAATTTTATCATTTATCATTTTCTATTTTAAATTAATTTCTCATAGCATATAATAATTTTGTTAAAGTGGGGCCATACATTGGCATTATTTTTTTGCATTTTACATCTCATGTTTTATTGTGTAGCCTTATTACTTCATGGGATGTGTCTTTCACTTTGTTGTGACATTGGGTGTTATGTCCTTCTAGAGTGTGATCTCTCTTAGCATACAATATTCCTCTTAGTGGCTTGATCTGACATACTGCATCCCCTAAGTTGGGAATATTTTATTCTTTGATTGGTCCTCTCTTGGAGACATTAAGAATAATGTTCCCTAAGTTAAGACCTTACATGAACTAAGAAAGAATACTTTGAACGTATCTTACACTATTTTTCATTTATAGTTTTGGTTATATGCTCACCTAGCATTGCACACTTTTATTTCTTGTGGAGCCATCTTGTTTTTTTATGGGTTTCAATATTGCGAAGCTTTGATTACTTCATCGAGCTTGAAGGTCATTGTTGTGTGGCACATTATCAAAGTTATTAGGAGGTATAGCTTTGGTATGGTTTTACATATGGTAGCCAAACTTAGGTGTGACTTTCTCATAAGGTAAGTGCAAAAATATTGGTCCCAAAAAGGGGGCTTAAGTGGCCACTTTTTCTCTAAAATCAGGAAATATTGACCTTGGACATGAAATTTAGGATAGTTACACTCATAATTTTGAGATGGAACAAAAAAAAGGATTGAAGTTCTCTGAGTCTACTTTCTCAAATACTAATTTATTTTGAAAATGGTTGAGATTAAGTTATTCAACATAGGGACGTACACAAATTGGTTTTATTTTTGTCAGAAAAACATAAAATAGCAACTCTTGTATGGCCCTCATATGGTGAAATTTTTTTAGCATTTTTAAAATGACAATCGTCAAAAGCTAGCTAATATCATTTAGTTGATGCAAAAAATTTGTCATATTTTTTTTTAGTGATATTTGATATTTTACTAATTTTTGAAGTGGACACTTCCTAAAAAATAAAAAAATTTGACATGCTACCCTTACAAGTTTTGGAAACTAATTGAACCTTAAAAAAAATAAAAAAATGTAGAATGGAGTCTAGTTTCTTAAAATGTAAATAATTTTAAATTTCGATGAACGGTTAATTTATAACGAAAAAACCAAATATTTCTTTTTGCCAAAAGAGAGACATACAAAGAAAATAAACTATGTATGAAAGGCTTAACATTGTTAGAAAGTGAAAAATATTACATTGGATAGCTAAGAGATAACCTAACATTACTTAAATGTTCTATTTGTTTGATATTCAACCATGTGCAATCTTGATAGTGAGCACAAACCCGATTATGTGAAATATTGTAGAATTTGCAAAAACATGTCTCTGATCATTGGGGATGCCCTCCAAGAATTTGGGATGGTATTCCAAGGAAAATACCAATCCCAAGGATTGTGGATTCCCAAATAAATATATAAAGTGCACGTGTTATAACATTCTCACGTTGTATCTCTATTTTGACATGGTTTTTTCACATTTGTGGGGAACATTTCTAGCAAGATATAACATGAGTTTGGTATAACACACCCATGTTATGTCTTTTTTTATGTTAAATGCTACTCTATTGAATGCATTTTTATATAATTGTATGTTTGTATGTACATAAATGCTTGTATTTCATGTATGTCTATATGTATGTATGTATTCCTATATGTATCAATGCATGTACATTGTATGTATGTCTATACGTATGTAAGAGTGTATTTACACATTTATGTGTATTCTAGTATGTATGTAGGATTGTATGTACATATTTATTATGCTTGTACGTAAGTATTTTTTTATGTCTTTAGAAGGAGGAAGAATTTTAAGAGAGAGAGAGAGAGATCTATAGTTTTATAGGTAGAGTGGGAGGGGGGGATGGAAAGGGGGTGGAAGTGAGAGTTTAAGAGAGAGGGAGTGGGGGAGAGAGAGAGGGGGGGGGCTTAGATAGGTAGGGTGAAAGGGAGAGAGGGACATAGAGAGAGAGAAAAAGAGAGAGGGGGATGGGAGAGAGATAATTGAGAGAGAGGGAGAGAGAGAGAGGGAGAGAGAGGGGGGGGAGAGAGAGACAGGGAGAAAGAGAGAGTTGTGTAGGTAGGGAAACACAAAAGGGAGAGATTAGAGAGTGTGAGGGGAGGTGAGAGGGAGAGGCTTGAGAGATAGGTAGAAAGAGGGAGTGTGAGAGAGAGGGAGTTGGAGAGATAGGGAGTGTGAGTGAGAGACCTGGGAGAGGGAGAGGGTGTGGAAAGGAGTGACCTAAGAAAGGGAAAGAAAGAGCGGGGAGTGAGAGGGAATTATCTAGGTAGGGTAGGAGGGATAGATAAAGAGAGTTGAGAGAGCTAGAGAGGGAGTTACCTAGGTAAGTTTCCAGAGGGAGAGACCTTAGAGAGAGAGGCAGTGGGAGGGAGAGACCTGAGAGAGCAGGAGAGACAGGGAGTGGGAGAGAGTGGGAGGGAGATAGAGAGAGACAGATAAATGGTTTCTAGGTATTAGGGTTTAAGGGTTGAGGGTTGAGTGGTTAGGGTTGATGGTAGACAATATTGGGTTGAGGATATAGGGTAGAAGGTTTAAGGTTTAGGTTTTAGGTTGTTCAGTAGAGGGTTTATAGTATAGGTTTGAGGGTATATGGTTGAAGGATTAGGTTGAGGGTCCAATGTAAAGTTTAGAGGATATATGGGTTGAGGGTTTAGGGTTTAAGGATTGAGGGTTCATGGATTAAGGGTTGAGGTTTTAATGTATAGGTAGAGGGTAGAGGGTAGAGGGTAGAGGGTTTAAGGGCTTAGGTTTTAAGGGTTGCGGGTTGATGGTTGAGGTTTTAAGGTTGAGGGTAGATGATTGATGGTATAGGGTTGAGGGTTGAGGGATTAGGGTTCAAGGTCTACAGTCCAATGTATAGGGTAGACGGTATAGGGGTTGAGGGATTAAGGGTTGAGGTTTTAGGAATTAGGGTAGAGAATTTTATTGAATTTAAGGGTTTAATGGTTGAGGGATTAGTGTTTATAGTAGAGGGTATTGGTTTGATGGTAGAGGGTAAAGGGTAGAGGGTAGAGGGTCTAAGGGTTTAGGGTTTAGGGTTTTAGGGTTTAGGGTTGAGTTTTTAAGTGTTTAAGGGTTGAGGTTTTAGGGTTTATGGATTAGGGTAGAGAGGGAGGGGTGGATAGATAGAGATATGGAGGGAGAAGTGGGATAGATATAAGGAGAGAAGAGGAGGGACAAACATAGATATATGAGGGTTGAGGATCCAATGTATATGGTAGAAGGTTGAGAATAGAGGGTATAGGGTTGACTACCTATAGTGTTTAGGGATTAGGGTATTGGGTTGAGGGTTTACGGTTGATGGATTAAGGTTGAGGGTACATATGGTTGAATGAATAGGGTTCAAAGTTCAATGTATAGGGTAAAGGCTACCGGGGTTGAGGTTATAGGGTTTGAGGAGTGAGGATTGAGAATTGAGGGTTGATGGTTTAATGTGTAGGGTAAAGGGTAGAGGGTAGAGGATATAGGGGTTGAGGGATTAAGGGTCAAGATGGTTGAAAAATTAGGGTATAGAGTTTCCTAAGTGTGTTTAAGGGTTTAAGGGTAAGGGATTAGGGTTGAGGGTACAAATTAGAGGATTGAGTGTAGAGGGTAGAGGGTTTATAGGTTTAGGTTTTAAGGTTTGATGGTTTAGGGTTAACTGTTAAGGGTTGAGTTTTTAAGGGTTTATAGGTTAGAGGGTAGAGGGTTTAAGGTTGAGAGTATAAGGTTGAGGGTAGAGGATTGAGAGTATAGATTTGGGGATTAGGGTTGATTTTCCAAAGTATAGGGTAGAGGGTATAGGAGTTGAGGGATTCGGTTTTAAGGGTTGAGGGATTAAGGGTCAAGAGGGTTAAGGGATTAGGGTAGAGATTTTACTAATAAGGTTTAAGGGTTTAAGGGTTGATGGATTATGATTTAGGGTAGAGGGTAGAAGATAGATGGTAGATATTATATGGTTTAAGGGTTTAGGGTTCAAGGGTTGAGGGTTTAAGGTTGAGGATAGAGGATTGAGGGCATAGGGTTGAGGGTCCAATGTATAGGGTAGAGGGTATAGGGGTTGAGGGATTAGGGTTTAAGGGTTGAGGGTTGAGGGTTGAGGGATTAAGGGTCAAGAGGGTTGTAGGATTAGGGTAGAGAGTTTACTATGTTTGTTTAAGGGTTTAAGGGTTGAGGGTATTGATTGATCACTCTCCATGCAAGGGAAATATTCAAATTCCCATGTTGAGCCATGTCGAAGCCCCATATAAACCATCCAAATAGAAATTAATCTACAAATCAATAATGGTTTTATTTTTCACTAACTAACATCTATAAAAATGAATGTAAATTAAAATTTAGAAATTTGCCTCATACCCCCCCTGTTAGAGCCATCAAGGATTCTGTAGTAGATGAAACATTGATGTCCATTTCCATATGAACATTTAGAGGTGTTTCCACTTCCAAAAACTAAAAATAAAACAATAAATTATTCAATCATGATAACTACAATAGTGATCCACGTCATGACTTAAAATGTATGAGATAATGAATTTTTTTTAGTACTTATTAAACTATATATATTTGACTATCATGCTTACTATTTTCCCTATCCATATCTTGTTTGAAAGCATGTGTTTCTAGGATTTTACCCATAGCAAGAATCTGGTGAACTGTTTGATAAAATGCTTCCATAGACATGTATGATAACTGTGGTGGCATAGAGAAGGAAGTGAACTATTTGAAAAAATTCCTCAAAGAAATGGGGTCTCATGGCACGATGGAATTCCATTTTAAAAAATGCATTTCATGGCATTCCATCACCATAAGACTGCATTTGTTTTGGACATTTTTTCAAAAAATTCATTTCCTTCTCTATGGTACTATTTCTTACTATTATGCTTTGTTAGAAATTTTTCCAATCATCCATAGTTTGTTGGAAAGCACCTATTCTAGGATTCTAGCCATAGCAGCAAGGAAGTGAGTAGTTTGATAGAATTCTTTGGTACACATGTATAGAAAATGTGATATCATATAAAAGGTGGTGAGTTGTTTGAATAAATGCCTCGAAGAAATGTTGTCTCATGGTGATGGAATGTCATTCCATCACCATAAGACCACATTTCTTCGAGGCATTTATTCAAACTACTAAATGCCTTGTCTATGTTATTGCTTACTATTATTCTTTGATATATTTTTTCGAGCATCCATAGTTTGTTGGAAAGCACATTTTTTAAGATTTTAGTCATAGCAGTTAGGAAATGAACTATTTGAAAAAATGATTTGGTACACATGTATGGAAAATGTGGTAGCATAGAAAAGGCGATGAGATGTTATAAAAAGTTCCTCAGAAATTGGGTCTCATGGTGATAGACATCACCATCTGACCACATTTATTTGATGCATTTTCTCCAAACAAATCATTGCCTTGTCTATTCTATTGCTTACTATTATTCTTTCATATATTCCTTCCAAGCATCCATAGCATAAACAAGACAATGAATTGTTTGGAAAGAATCCTCAGTAAAAGGTGGTCTCATAGAATTCCATGACAAACAAATAAAATTGGAAGCTACTCCTACTTATTACTTATGCTATGTGAAGTAATTGCATCTCTCCTTATGTTGACTTTCTAAACAACTATATTGTAGTTGAAATTTTGTCACCTATCAACATCTAGTTATTAGTTATGGAATGTGAAGTAATGCTTCGAGTTTGAAAGATGTGAAATGCAACATAATCAATGATATGAATGGGTATGTGCATGATCATCATGGAAAAATAAGGCCCTTAAGTGGTGATAAAAATTCAGAAAATCAATGTTAGAAAAATTGATGTAAAAATTTGAATAAGTTATCTATATTATTTCAAAAATATGTAAGAATAGAATCTGTAGAAAATTAAATGTAGTTTCTAAACTACTAGGTTTATTTATTTTTAAATCTATTTGGTGAAAATTTGAAATTTCAATGTAGTAGTACTTAAATTTCAAGGAAAAAATAAGAAGTAGGTGTCTATCTGACCACCCTAACCACAATAAAATGATAATATTTTTTTATAATATTTTAGATATAAGTAGAGGACTCATGTCCCAATGTGATGGATATTTTTTTGTAATTTTTTTACAAGTAAATAATTAATTATGATTTTTTTATTTCAACTTTTAAAAAATATAAAAACTCGTATGTTTGACCACCTTAACTTTGTCAAAAAAAATCATTTTTTTAATCCTATAGTATGCGAAGCATACAATGTAGCACATGTTTTAGATTCAAAAAACTTGGTATCGTTTGAAAGCTATAGATGTTTTTCAATCAACCTATCAATCAAGACTTTAGTCATAATTCAAATAGAAAATGAATAATAATTATTTATCAAATTCAAAGTAAAGAATAATTAATATTGATGGAAAGCTTATAATCTTCTTTAAAAACCCTTTTTGTTTCATCAATTTTGGGTAAAAATAAAGTCATCATCCACATGGGTCATCATATCACTTACATATAGCCACTTTTTGGCCCATCATGATCTTGCACATACTCGAATATCAAATACACAAATATATTAAGTAAAATTCATTAGTTAAAATATTTATTATATTAACTACATGTAGGTTTGACTAAATATACTGGCACTAGGAGGTGTTCCCTCAAAACTTCCAATATTAGCTTATTCAACATCAAAAATCACATATTAAAATACCATTCATAAAACAATGCTATTAGTATGTAATAAATTATAATTATTTACTAGTTACATACCTCAACGGTAGGTGAAGTGGAGAAATAAGTAGGTGTAGGGATGGTGTGTCTGGTATCAACACTGTGACCCTGCAATTTTATTAAAATCATAAAAATAAATTAGTTAATCTTGCATTTCAAAATCAAAATTTAATAAATTAAATTTAATGAACACACTAACTTTTACCTGAGTATCAATGCCATAGGCCTCATACAAAATTTTAGTTTTCCTTTTCATCTCCATAGTTGTATAAAAATCCTATGTACCAGCCTCCTGAGTGTCGGTAGGGTCATATGAACAACTCGCCCCACAAGATTGACACAAATGGGATCGAAGCCCACCACTCGAAGACTCCCCTAGATGAAATTGCATAATAGGATTGCCATGCTGGATGACACTCTAGGTCAAAGAGTTGATGGCCTACAAAGTCTCTAAATTGACACTCTCCTTCATGATGAAAAGGATAACAATGTGCTCATGAGGTGGCCTAGCGTGATTTCATCCCCCTTGTCATGTAGGATCTGACTATGCACTGGGTCTATCTTGTGCCAACCCACTACCTCTTGCCTGGAAGTCCCTCATATCAAAATAATTTTTGATTTTGTTCAAGATGAACTCACAATATAGTTTCCTAAGGAAATACTGCGAGACTTCACAATTGTTGCATGGTGGGTAATCAAAAACCATGTACCACCTATCCCAAAAAAATTTCCTAATCTATTGGTGATGGCACCAATGAATAGGAAACCTCATCGAATTGAGGAGCTAAGATTTTCATTTGTGTGTGGGTCAGTGAATAATGAGCATAAATCACCTTTTGTAATTTTTTAATTTTTATTTCTTTATATGATAAGTTATCTTTCAAATAAGCCCTATCATCTTGCCTCCTATCCTACCAACCAATTAATTGTTTACTAATTGAATCTACATGTTTTAAAATTTCTTTCAGTGAATTTTTTAGGGTCATTCTTTATGCGGTTGAACCATTTGGATCTTTCAACCTCCTAATTAAATCCTCAATTTGTTTTTTATTGTTCTCAATTTCACTCATTAATTTTTGTTGAGCACCAAGAGGATGTTCAAGGATTGGTGGAGTAGATTGAGGTTGTGGTTGATTAGGTTGAGGATTTTGTTGTTTTTATTATTGTTGTGCTTGTGGAGGATTTTTTTCCTCTTTTTCTTATTGTGCTTATTCAAGATTTTGAGGAGGCTTTGCAAGTCAATTAACATCTCCTACAAATTCAAAAAAAAATATAAAAAACAACCTAAAACTAACAAATTCAAAAAGAAAATGAAGAATCCTTACCTTAGACCTCCTCGTCAATGTGGAAACATCTTGGTGATGAAACAACAATTTTTGATGAAGAATTATGCATAATAACTCATCCTAGAATGCGAGCATGAAATATTGTGGTTTTGGCCACACTAAACAATTTTTTTATTTTAATAGGCCATAATGCAAGCATGTTATAATTCACTCACATTATGGGCTCATTATGGTCGAGCCTTAGGCTTGGAACACAAATCCATAATGCAAGCGCGTTATAACGTGCTTTTGTTATGAGTTTTCAAAAAAAATTTAAAAAGTTGGCCACAAGATGGCTATCCATCTTTGTCCACTCACCCCATAGCCACTTGCTTGTATTTATGAGTGCATACCGACCATGTGCATATGTGTCTCGCTAGGTTCTCACCTAATGGATAGACTAAGGTTTCACAAGCCCATGTGAGCATGCATTTGGTTTCCATAGTGGACATCATGTTCCATTTGTAAACATTTTTGGACATACAACTTAGATCTAATCCACAACGTGTAGGACAAATAGTCGAAGCTTGATCCATCCCTTTTGTTTTTTTTTCTTTCTTCTTTATGTCTTTGCTAGTGTATGCTTGTGTCTTATCATTGCTCCTTACATCATTTTCATGTGTGTTCTTTTGAGCCTATGTTGCTTTTACATAGGATCTTGGTCTTGAGGGCTTGTGCAACCCTCTTGGTCATTGCCATCCTATCTTACTAGCATTGGTACACTTGAACCCCCCTTAATGCTCTTTTATCTACTTTAGTGTGATTTTGAAGGAAATTCGTCCTCTCACTAAATTTGGGGCTAAATTAAGTGTAAAAAAATGTCATCCTTTACATTTTCAAAATTATTTGGTCTCTCCCTACTAAAAATTGGGCTTCTTTATCCTTTATTTGGTCTTATTTTGCATCCACGAGCCTTAATTAATGCATTTTTCTGAGGATAATCCTAACATACATCAAGTGACCAATAAAAATTTAATGATTTTGGATTGTATGGCCCATATTTAGTGATCTAGGACTCATACGCCACATTGGGCATAAGGGTTCCAACTAAGTTTTGAGGCCTAGATCTCAGTTTAGCATAAAATTAAACATTTCTTGAAAAATGCATCCCAAGCTTAGCCTAATGGGACTCATACACCTCAACTAGCATATGATTCCGACTTATCTTTGACCTAAATTGAATTCAAATTCCTGGTGGGATTTTATTCTCCTAGATCTAATGTCAGCTTCTAGTGTTGTAATTTCAAGAAATTTGGTGTAAAAAAGTATAAATATAGTCATTTCACTCATTTTCTCTAAGAAATTTTGCAAGTCATCTAGCACCCTTTTGAGATCAAGAATTATAGAAATTCAAGAGTTCACAAGAGCATTCAAGAGTGATTATTATGAATTTTGGAGCATTATTCAACTATCAAACATCATGTCAAAGTCATCATGCATCATTTTTATTTTTTATCTAACATTTGTGATGTAGGGTTTTATGATTCAAGAAAGGATTCAATCTGAGATCCATATCATTCAAGAAAGAGTCAAGATATACATTCATGCTATCCATTTCATACATTTTTTCAGCCTTTTCTTCAAGGGTTTGTTGAGTTGCAACATTGCATATTTGTTCATTCATCATTCCTTCATTCTATTTGATTTGATTTCAATGTTTGAATACTAAAATGGGGTTTGACCAAGGAAAACACCTATCCACTAACAAAACAACATTTTCCCCTTTCTTTGATGTGTGATAGTAGATCTAGGTGATTTTGGTTAGCAATCCATCGAAGAGCAAGTTCAAAGAAATTTTTTGAGTTGTCAAAGTTGTCATCCACAAATTACAAGATCACAGAAAGTCCCCTACAAGTTGAATTTCAATGATTTAGACTCGAAGATTTGATAGGTTGGAAGCTACAAGAAAGCATCATAAGATACCAAAGTTCTAGAGAAACCTTCATACTAGGACTAAATCGCCACTTTTGGTGTATGAGTCCAAGTATACCAATTTTGAAACTTTTTATGTAGTTCCTGATTCAGTAGTTCTAGATTCTGATTTTTGTCTGAGAGCCTAAACTAGGACTAGATCACCCCTACTAGTGTATGAGTCCCAGTGTACATCAAAAAATATTTATAGAAATTCAGACCCTCATTCAAGCATCTTCAATTTCCAAGTGCACTTATGTACTTAACCAGTTTACTATTCTGATTTAGGTTCATTTCTAGCTCATTTGTCTGAGTCTTAAATATCATTTACATTTGTTGTCTTTCTAAGCCCTAGCTTGGTGGTGAATTCAACTTTATTATCTAATATGAATACCCTAGGACAAATTATTACAGATTTTTTACTTGCATTCTACCTTTGGATTGGGATCTCTGGGGTTTCGTTGAGTAAAACTTGGAGAAAATTAGTTGTTCTATGTCTTAAAGCATAGGAGTGTACAATTTTTGACATTTCATAGTAAAAAATGTGGTTTGTACCAACCGCAACCTATTGCAGTTAGACCTTGGGATTTAGTGAGTATGAATTTTCTAGGATTTCTTAGAACTCAAAGAGGAAATGATTTTATTTTCATAGATATGGATAGATTCCCAAAAATGGTCATTTCATTCCTTGAGAGAAGAATAGTGATGCAACAAATATATAGCTAATTTTTTTTTTTAAGTTGTGTGGTTACATGGTCTACCCAAGAGTATAGTATCTAATGGATACATGAAGTTTGTGGGACATTTCTAGCAAATTCTTTGGAAGAAGTTGGGCATCCAAATTAGTTTTAGCTCATCTCAGCATCCTCAAATAGATGGTCAAATAGAATTAGTTAGCATTAGCTTGGGAAATATGTTGAAGTGTCTTATCAGAAACATACCTTGTAATTGGGATATGGCTTTAGCATAGGAAAAAAATTCATATAATGATTATCCAAATAGGAGTACAAGTTTGAGCCCGTTCTACATTGTCTATGATTTGAATCCAAGGGGTGTATTTGAACTCATATATCCTGGTAACTTTGAGAGAAGAGGTGTAGACGGTGAGGAGTTTCCCAAATGTATTCATGACCTTCATGAAGAATTCAAATTGCATATTGATGGGAGAAACCAAAAATACAAGTATTATGTTGATAAGATGTGCAAATAAGTAAATTTTTGGGTTGTTGATATTTTTTTAGCTCATCTCAGGAAGGATATATTTCCAAAAGGTGAATACAACAAACTGCAAATTTAAAAGATAGGTCCTTGCAAGATTCTTAGAAATTTTTCTACTAGTTCTTACGAGATAACTCTTCCTTCGGACATGGGTATCTTGTCCATCTTGAATGTGGTTTATCTCTATCCTTACAAAGGAAAGGAACTTGATAGAATAGTAGACACAAAGATGATTCCAAGATGGGAACAACAAGTGACCAAAGCAGATCTTATTGACATTGAGTGTATCTTGGAGAGGCATTTTTTAAAGAAGACCCAAGGAAAGGAACATTTCAAGTACTTGGTGAAATGAAAGGATCATCCTTTGGAGGATTTTGCATGGTTAAAAACTATAGAGATCTCCAAATATGGTCATAATGTTGATGACATCATGAGCAAGAGCTCACGATTTTGTTCTGTTTCTAGGGAATCCTGATTGTGAAGCATCAACCTCCTTCATTCTACTTTGTTTTGGTTTTTTTTAGTCTTGCTTTTGGTTTGTATTTTCTTGAGGGGGGCATGGTCAGGCAACATGGAAAATATCTTCTAACTCCCACATAGATATTAACAAATGAAAAAAAATTAAAATTTTGTTATGGTGAACAAACCCCATGCGACTAGAGAGAAAACAATGAAATTATTAATTTAGTTAAATCTAAAACAATTTTAGCATGGAAAGGCAACTGTAAAATTTTGATAAAGGAAGTAGTTAGCATTTAGTTTCAAAGTGTAGTAAGTGGCATGAAGAACATAAGAAAGATAGCAAGAGACTTGTCAGGATAATAGAAAACATATTTCACATGGAGAAGATAGTTGTTGTTCTCGGGTGGAGAAAAGATGGATGAGAACATATTTTGGGCACATAAGAAGTGATAGCTAAATTTTGTCTCTATCGTATTGAGTCTCTCTTCATTTACTGCTTGGAAACTAATTGTTGAGCTTTGGTATTTATTCCTTGAGCATTATTTTAAGTTTTGGAGCCGAGTGCTATTTGGATATATTTTCTTCATATTTCTTCATGGTATCTTGTTATGGGAACACTATAAGTCAAAAAGAAGGAAAATTTTGGTTTTTCTTTTATAATTGTTCCTTGTTGTCTCAAGTGGTGTTGATATAAGTATCTAAAATTATTGGTTGGCTGTGTAAATTCCTTTGTTATATTTCCTTTACAAAATTCAATGGAGTATCCTTTATTGTTGTTTTAATGTGCAATTTTCTAATTTACTGCTAATTCAAGCATAATGGTATATTGATAAGTTGGAAGGTGGTATCAAAATATCCATTCAATTATTTATGTTATTGGTTTTGGAATTTTTCTTATCATATATGCATGGAAAAATATTACACTAAGGTATTTAATCACACACACTCAAGAGGAACACCTCCATAATCTTTATTGTTATTTTAATTTGCAAGATTCCAATTTACTCCTAGTTTGAGCATAGTGGTATATTGATAAGTTGGAAGGTGGTATCACAACCTCTAGTTAATTATTTGTGTTCTTGGTTTTGGAATTGTTCTCATCATATATGCATGAAAAAATATTATATACTAAGGTATTTAATCACACACACTCAAGAGGAACACTAAATTTAAATGCTTTTAATGTTCAAATATACCTTAAGATGCATATATCTAATCATGTAGATAAATAATTAAAACTAATGCAAGGCATTGATGAGGACAATAGTCTAACACAACTTGCAAATGCATGGATAACTTTTGAAGTGGGTGGTTAATAGTCCAATATGTGTATTTAATTTATCAAGACATTAATGAAAAGTATCAAAAAGCTATTTCTATTTAAAATAGGAGAGCTATTTGTTGTATGCATATGAGAAAATTCAGTGCAACTGATATAATATTACTAGAAAAATTGAATATGGATGCCAAGAATGTTGATAATCTTATACTTGAACTAGTGGTTGGAAAAGTTCATTTTGGAAAACCACTAAAAATGAAATTTGTACCATCCAAAAAAATTCTTATCAAGTGTGCCTCTATTGTAGAAGAGAATTTGGATAGGTTTATTCAAGTTGTTATATAAAATATGTACATTAGAGGATGAAGGATCTCTATCATCTCAAGTTGGATTCTCACTTTGTGATGGTGCTTTTGTATGAGAAACATATATATTTTAATATTTTTTTATGTGTTATTCATTGATGCTAATAAATTTGAAGAATGCATATATCATGAAGTTTTCTTTTTATGAAGACAAGGGATTTTGTAAATTGAATATGTATTGTTTCCCAAACAGTTTCAGATTTGTGATTTGGGAAATTCTACACTTTTGAGGGTCATAACACAACTTGACACAACATTGGATTATTTTCCAATAATTTGAGGGATTTGTGCTTTGGGAGTTGGGGAGGTGGTAATCTAGGAACTCAAGAATTATACTCTAGAGCTACACCCTTCGAAGCTATTGTGAAGTAGCTTGATGGAGTTCCATCCAATTTGGGATTTGTTTCTTCAAAGAAAATCTTCTCAAAAATGTGTATTGTTTTGTGTAATCAACATGTTTTTTAAAATGTTCTATTTGTTCTATGCAAACCTTATAGGGAGGTCTCTTGCCAAGGTGAAAATTGAGATTTCAGAGGTACATTTGCAAGAATAATATACTAAGAGGAGAATGCTAGTTTAGTTTATTATTACATGTTTTATCAACCATTAGTATTTGGTTATGGTTGTTATAGTTTATTATTACAACTAAATTTCCTCATTGTTTTAAATATGTTTTTTTTTTCATCAAGTAAACAAATGAGCATTTATCTTTCAATAATTTAGACAATTGTATTATAAATTGTCAAAGCTTTTGTGTATTTCCTTTGCATATAGTTTATTTTATTAAGAAAAAATATTTTATTTTATTATGTTCAAAATACATGTACATTTAGAATTTTATACACATTCATGATTTAAACTAGAAACATTTGAATTTATTATGTGTGAATTATAGTTTATTCTTTTTATAATAGATTTTTTCATTATCTCAAATCATTCTTCTTAAAAAATTATTTATTTTATTCCTTGATCTCTATTCCATCTTTGTTATTTCTACTTTTTTCAATATTATTAGAGAATATAATGTTTTGATATATATATCTTATGAGTAAGTCCTTACCCCTACAATTAATAACAATATATTTATAACACATTTATTTTTTGTGGCTTTAAATTATTTCATTTAAAATTTACATATAATTATATAATATACATGATATGAAAATGACTTGAATAATTAATCTATTAGTACAACCATATCAACGTAATCTATAATAACCTAAATATAGGTATTTCTAGTTACTACCATTAATAATCCACTCCCTTAATTTTCTTTTAAATAGTACATATTAATTATCAACTTAACTTTATTAATGTTTATTTAAATGAAAAATAAAGAGGTTATTAATTTCAAAATAATGCAAGGATTGTGAAATATTATCGAATATGTAATTCTTAGATGTTCTTAATTGGTATATTATATAAAGAAATTCAATTAGAGATGTAGTAGATTTAAAAAATATAATAAAAATGTGTAAAGATTTTTTTTTTGTTATTAATCTCTTATTTAATATCTATTTTGGAATTTATATTTTAGACATGAATTGTAAATATATATTTATATAACTAGTTTTTATATTTCATTAAAATTATCAGTTAGATAAATAAATTTCTCATAATTTAACATATAGATAGATAGCACAAATGATAGATTATAAAGGATGGAAAAAAAATCCAAAGTAGTATAAAATGCAAAAGTACAATATATTTAAAAATTAGAATTTGTAATTATAAATGATAGAATTTAAATGATCTAGTAAAAAAATTCAACTAAAAATATTTTTCTCATAATAAAATTCTCATAGAAATATTTTATTAAAGAAATTTCTTAGACAATATAGAAGAAAATATTAAATAATTTTCTTGAAATAATTAAATAAATAGCATATACAATTTATATGTACAATACTATTGTTTATTTATCTTATAATGAGAATCACATTTATTTATAATGATCATGGTTTATATAATGAAAATGAAAATATAGCCTTCATTTTTTTTATAATCATTTTATTTTGAGGCTAGAAGGTGCATTCACCCTTAGCCTCCAAGTTGGAATAGCAAATAAATGTACCTTTCTAGGAATGGTGGCTCCAAAAGATTCTTCCATGTCTAATTCTCCTTCAGTTCTCCAATTAAAATAGTGAAAGAGGTTTGCTAATGTAATCTCAATAGTGGTAGTGGCAATGAAAGAACCAGGGCAACTCCTCCTTCCTGCCCCAAAAGGAATCATCCTTAAATCTGGATCTCTAATTATGTCAAAATCTTTACCCATAAACCTCTCAGGCTTGAATTCCAAGGGATCTTCCCATACTCTTGGATCTATTCCTATTGCCCAAGCATTCACGATAAGCCTTATTTTTGCTGGTATCAAGTAGTCAGCATGAGGTCCCTCTATAATACATGTTTTTGTAGATTCATGGGGCATGAGTAAGGGTACTGTAGGATGTAATCTTAATGTCTCCTTTAAAACACAATGCAAGTATTCCATCCTTATAATATGAGAATCTGTAATTTCATCATCTTTTTCAACTACAAAATCAATTTCTTCTTGTAACTTCTTCATCACATATGAGTTTCTGAGTAACTCACTTATTGCCCATTCCAATGTAGTTGCTAATGTTTCTATTGCACCAATGAACATATCCTATATACATATGAAAATATTTAAACATATAAATAAAAAAATATAATAAATATAAAGTAATGCAACCACTTTAGTAAAACATATTATAAAAACCAATACATCTCTAACAAATAAAGATCAAACATCTAAAAAATGATAGATAATGTATTTTTAAAAATAAGATTAATAATACTTTTTAAAGATTTCTCACATAAAAAAATATTTTGATCTTTTTAATCTTGTAATAATATAAATAAATGAATATAAAAAATAGAAATTATTACACTAGAATATATCATAAAAATTAACATCTTATTCATAAATAAACGTATAAAAATTTAAAAGAAAAAACTAAAAACATATCTTTTTATTTTTTAAAAGAATATTGTTAATACTTAACCTTTCAAATATAAAAATAATAATCCTTCTAAAAAGATTCAAGAACGAGGATGAGTTAGTACTTTTTGACCTCTCCAATTTTAATCTATTATAAAAGTTAAACGATTGAAGTATTTAGTATATTCCTTCTAATGAACATAGGGCACAAAATTACTAATAAAAAAATATATGGACTTGTACTTTACATTTTCTTCAATATGTCACATAAACTTATGAAGAATTTCATATTGACATAATAAAAGTGTTTAAGATTAAATTTTTTTAGAAAATTTCGGTAATATTCAAATTCAAATGCAAAATATTTATTACAATCATCATAAAAATAAGATATAATATAGCATAGGATTTCACATTTCATTTTTTTTATACAATATAGCATAGCACAATTCATTTTTTTTTATGATCTTTTAGGTGGCTCAAATATAAGAAAAATTAAATAAATTTTACATTATTAAAAGTTATCTGATTTTTATTCTCTTAATAATTATTATAATTTTATATTTTTTAATATTTAAAAAAAACATTATATGTTTAAATGATTAATTTTTATGATTTGCTATGTCAAATTGTTAATTTTAAGAATATTTTTTATTGGAAATCTATATGATAGATTAGGAAACTAAAAAAATGAGAAACTAAAATTTCCGTTGGTTCGGAGAAACCAGATCCATCTAAATAATGATCATGAGCAATTGCGTAAAGATCTTCCCGAAAAAAAAGTGGATATAAAAAGAATTGTTGCCAAGATCTATGTTTGTTTTGATTTCTTTGTAATTCATCCATTTTTGTAAAAAACCCCGGACCCAAGAATAACCTCTTGGATTATTAAATAATACATAGTGCGATCTAGTCGGGACATAATAGAAAATTTCTATCTGATAATTTTAACAGAAATCTTCATTCGTCATGAAGAAGAACGAAAATCTTTTATTTTGGCGGTCCGATCGCTCTCCTGACTCATGGAATTCTATTCCATGAGTGAGTACACTA
>CM021101.1:530112279-530245737 GCA_007115665.2 Sequoiadendron giganteum
TGGTAAAGGGTAGAGGGTAGAGTTTTAAAGAGTTAAAGGTTTAAGGTTGAGCGTAGAGGATTGAGGGTATAGGGTTGGGGGATTATGGTTGGGGGTCAAATATATAGGGTAGTGGGTATAGTGGTTGAGGGATTAGGGATTAAGGGTTGAGGGATTAAGGGTCAAAAGGGTTGATGGATTAAGGGTAGAGAGATTACTAAGTTGATTTAAAGCATTTATGGGTTGAGGGATTATGGTTTAGGGTAGAGGGTATTGGGTGGAGGGTAGAGGGTAGATGGTTTAAGGGTTGATGGTTTAATAGGGTTTATGGTTAAATGGTTAATGGTTTAAGAGTTAATACTTTATGGTTGAGGGTTAAGGGTAGAAGGTTAAAGGGTTTAGGTTTGAGGGTTAATGGTTGAGGGTAGAGGGTTTAGCTCTTAAGGGTTTAGGGTTCAGGGTTTAGGGTTGAGGGTTGAGGGTAGAGGGTAGAGGGTTTAGGTTTAGGTTTAGGGTTTAGGGTTTACGGTTTAGGGTTTAGCATTAAGTTTTTATGGGTTTAAGTGTTGAGCGTTTAGGGTTGATGGATTAGGGTTGAGGGATCACGATAAAGAGGTAGGGATGGTTGGATAGATAGATGGAGAGAGAACTGAGATAGAGAGGACACAAGAGGAAAAATGGATAGAGATATGTAAGTTTTGAGGATCCAATGTATGGGGTAGACGGTTGAGAATTTAGGATATATGGTTGATGACATATAGGGTTGACAGATTAGGGTATAAGGGTTAAGGGTAGACGGTAGAGGGGAGAGAGATTGTATTAGGGTTTAAGGTTTGATGGTAGAGTATAGAGGGTATAAGTGTTAAGGGTAGAGGGTAGAGGGTAGAGGGGAGAGATATTGAATTAGGGTATAGGGGTTGAGGGTATAAGGGTTAAGGGTAGAGAGGAGAGGGGAGAGAGATATAATTATGGTTTAAGGGTTGAAGGTAGAGGATATAGGGTATAGGGATTAAGGGTAGATGGTAGAGGGGATATTGAAAGGAGTATGTGAGTGAGAGAGAGAGCTGAGAGAGGGATAGGGGTAGGAGGGAGAGACTTGAGAGATAGAGAGAGAGGGAGGGAGTGGGAGAGAGGTAGAGGGTAGTGGATAGAGGGTATAATGGTTAAGGGTAGAGGTTAGATGGGAGAGAGATAGAATTATGGTAGAGAGGTTGAGGGCATAAGGGTTAAGGGTAGAGGGTAGAGCAGAGAGATATATAATTAGGGTTTAAGGGTTGAGGGTGTTAGAGTAAAAGGCTCTTTACTTATTTTAATTAAGTTACCTTTTATATTTCTCTGAAGATTAACTTAGTTTGCATTTTGTAGGCATTTAATAACTATTCTAATTATTAAATGATCTCCTTTTAGGTTACACTTTAGGTTTTCTTGATCTCCTTCATAAGGATTGATCTAATTGTATTATTGTTGTGTCTTTGATTAATGCATTATTAGCTTTTAGATCACCCTTTTATTTTTTGTCTCCATCTCTTCCTTTCCATCACAGGTTATTTGCATGTAGGTGATCTTCGGGTTCTATGAAGTTGGATTTCTCAACTTCTACATGGTAGTAGAGCGCCAGACCTATTGTTTCATGTTCATGTTTTAAAGGATTTTTGGAGCTTCGAGGGCTTGGGGTTTGATTTTTTAATCTAGGGCATACCTCTTTTGTTTGGTGAAATTTGAGACCAAACTGACCTCGCGGTTGTGCTCAGGAGGCAGAAAATATTTGCCCCAGGGCACACATTTCCATTTAAAAAATTCAAAAAAATTCAAAAAATTCAAAAAATGGCTTTTAATAAAGGCGGTTATAGTATATTTCAGGTTGCCACCCAGTGGCCACCAAGCGGCCACCCTCACACCGTTCGGTTGGCACCTACGTCAGTAATTCGCCACCTCTACCGAATGGCCACCCATCTACTACCAACACCCAACCTCCACTAACCAACCACCCACCTACCACCGACGCATTGCTATAGAGCCACCAAAGCACTGCCTGATCACCACTAGTCTGAGTGGAGCCACCAGAGAGCCACTAGGGCTCTATTTGAGATTTTTTTGACATCTTTCCGAAAATTAGGTGTAAAATGGGCATTTTAATTCCATTTTTCAAAACAAAATATTATCGGAAAGCTGCTTCGAAGCCGGATCCAGTGGTGTAGGTCTTATTTTTTTGATTTGTCATTTTGATTCCTTTTTTCTAGTCAAAGTCATAACATGTTTTTTGCACTCTCGGGGGCATAAATTTGGCATCTTGACTGTGCTTTTCCAAAATGAATAGGCATTGGAAAGGTATTCGGGTGCTCTCTTAAGATTGTAGTTTATTTCATCAGAAAATTTACCAGGTACATAGAGTATTATCTGAAGCATACTTTTCTTTTTCTTGCTTTTCAACTTTCAAAATTGTACTAGGGTTTGGGTTCTTGTGTTGTGGGGGATTTTTTTTTATTGCTTTCTGTAATTTACATCAGAAAACTAGAAACATCTTTCATAAAACGTTTTAAAACTCATTCATTATGGTAGGGTGTTATTCTATTGAGTGTCTTTCCCCACATACTTATCACACCTAGAAGGCACAAATTACTAGACTTCTGATGTCAAAAGGATTATGGTCATGTTTGGATGATGTTCAACCTTAGTTGAAATGACTGTTTTTGGTTTTCTAGCATAGGAAAAAAATGGATGAGGCCATGGGATTGCTATACTTGTATGTTTCAGATAGTCTTCTTCTTCCATATAGAGGGTTGTACAACTCCTTGGGCTATGTGGTTGAAGTTTAAAACTCTATTTGGCACCATTAATAATTTTTGAGCACTTCAAATTGAGGCTGAATTGAGAGTACCATAGAGGGGAGAGACATAGAATTAGGGTATAGGGGTTGAGGGTATAAGGGTTAAGGGTAGAGGGGAGAGGGGAGTGAGATAGAATTAAGTTTTAAGGGTTGAGGGTAGAGGATAAAGGGTATAAGGGTTAAGAGTAGAGGTTATATGGGAGAGAAACAAAAGGAGTGAGTGAGTGTGAGAGAGAGTTGATAGATGGATAAGGGGTAGGACGGAGAGACTTAACAAAGAGAGAGAGAGGGAGGGAGTGGGAGAGAGATAAAGGGTATATGGGTTAAGGGTATAGGGTAGAGGGGAGAGATATAGAATTAGGGTATAGGGGTTGAGAGTATAAGGGTTAAGGGTATATGGTAGAGGGGCGAGAGATAGAATTAGGGTTTAAGGGTTGAGGGTAGAGGATAGAGGGGGGATGGGAGAGACAAATAATTAGTGTATAGGGGTTGAGGGTATAAGGGTTAAGGGTACAGGGGAGAGGGGAGAGAGATAGAATTAGATTTTAAGGGTTGAGGGTAGAGAATATAGGGTATAAGGGTTAAGGATAGAGAGTGGAGAGGAGAGAAATAGATTTAGGGTAGAGGGGAGAGGGGAGAGATATACAATTAGAATTTAAGGGTTGGGGGTAGAGGATAGAGGGTATAAGGGTTAAGGGTAGAGGGTATAGGGTAGAGATACATAAGGAGTGAGAGAATGAGAGAGAGATTTGAGAGAGGGAGAGGGGGTAGGAGGGAGATACTTTAGAGAGAGAGATATAGGGGGAGTGGGAGATAGATAGATGATAGAAAGGAGAGAGCTATAATTAGGGTATAGACAAAGAGAGAAAATAAATCTATAAGAAAACTAACTTTCTCATAACGTGAGCACATTTTGAAGAGGTAGAGATGTGATCATTTTTAGCAAGAAATAGCATGCTCATATTATAATGTAAGCACATTTTTTCTAGCTCTAAAATGGTATAAATCTCAATATACCCATGATCTGAAGGCCCACATTCTACATATTCTCCCGATTTTGTGCGTGCTCTGACAAAAAGTAGCTTTTTCATGATATTGTGAAGCATGCATGCATGTTTTTCACATTCCACCACCTTTGCATTAAATATCAGAATTTTCATGTTGAAAGGCGTATAATATCAATTTAAGTCTGAATTTTATTCAAAAGTGATATATGGTTGTAGTTTGGAGGGGAACAAGATTTTGAAAAAGTCAAATTATTGAGGAGTTTGAAGAAAGAAGAAGCAATATATACATAACTGGGTAGAACTCCTCCATTTCAAACTCTTTATTTTTAGGTATGTGAAGTCTTTACACAATTTCTTTCATTCTATTATTGATTGCTTTCATTTTTGTTATTTTTCATATTCCATGTTGATCATTGGTTTTTTCTCATTATAACCTTAGGATGTTAATGCACATTTTAAATTACACAATTCTATACAATTTCCAATTACATTTTTAAACCACATATCTTAGAATCATTTTTCTAGTTAACAGTTGACTAACCTTATGTATGCTTTCATATTTTGTAAACACATATGTATGGCATATGTTTTAAGGAGGAAAAACAACATTATTTATCAATACTTTATTATGGATGTGCATACCACTATCCAAAGCTTTTTGATGTAGAGAATCTACATAATTCCACAAAATTCAAGGGTACTTTTGACCCTAATCCCAAACCGAGATGATCAGAAAAACCTTCAACAAAGATTCACTTAAAATTTCAACCAAAATCCAAAACTTTGTAACTTGTTTCACTTTGCTAAAAGGCACCAAATTATCAAATCAGGTTACCAACTCACCATAGACCCTAAAAACACATTTAACATCACTATCTTGACTGGCTCAAAATAAAAACACCATTGGGAAACTCTAAATCACTCAAATCATCAAACATTATCACAAAGACACCAATTTGTACCTTGTTTCCACATTGATATAGAGCACTAAAACAAAAAATCTTGAATCCAAACCTTTACAAGGCCTAAATTATTCATAACCACAATCATCTTAATAGTCAAAAAGCAACATCACCTTTTCATAACACAATATCATTAGTTTCACAACTTATTGCACTCATGCCATCCATTTCTTGTAGTAGACCATAGACACTAAACTAGATATATTTATTGAGGCACATTGAATCTTCAGAAAATAAACAAATATTTAGGAACCACTTTCAGCCTATTATAACATATCAACGGATTTGATAAGGTTGTTTTTAAGAATTTACTAGAATAATTGACCATCCCATGAAATAGGGCCCCAATTAGGCCCAAAATACAAAGAAACTACCTTCAATTTGAATCCCCAACCATGAATAAATATAAATATTATTGTATCATGTTCTAAAACATCATAATGCACCAGCTTTTGATCCCTTAAGTCTCTTCAAAGGTCACAAAGCACAAATCCTCACTTTATGCAAACATAGACTAAATGCAATAGGGGTTGATTGGAAGTATGATTGCCAAATGTCATACCAGATTCCCAAGGTCTCAAACAAGTTTTTATATGTCTAAACATGGTAACCAAATGACCTCCAATCCTTTAGCAATGTCATTTAACCAAACTCTAACCCGTAGGCACCATTTCTTGCATGGAAATCTCATAAATTTACTTGGAGCAGCATCATATCCTTTGTGTTTTTCCTTCATCTATTCTACCAACAAACACACACAATATAGAACACTAAAAATGATTACAAAATATCTTAAAAATGTGTTTAAAAAATATTTCTTGACTTCCCTCTTAGTTATTAAGACTTTACAACTTCATGACTCTTCAAATTCTTGATTTTTGCAATTTTGCTTTTTTGCATTGTTGACAACTTTTAAAAGATTTTGCACTTTTCAATACTTTGACCATAAACCCATCTAGTGACCTAATTAACTGATTCAAATGCATAAAACTAACCTTTTCAATGCTTTACATGAGTGGAGATTTAAAATTTTATAAAATTCCCTTATAGAGGCATAAAATGCACAAGGTTCTCCTACACCACTTTCATTGAGGTATTTTGTCAAATAGTTATATCAAGCAGCTGATTTCCATGTCTATGCTACCAAATTTTCCATACATGTCTCTAAAAATTTGGAATATACTCCTCCCACATTGATAGATCTTAGAAACTATTTTGGTTTTCATCTCTATTTCTAAATTTACCACATCACTAAATCTACCTGATCACTTATGTTGTGATATATTTTAAATGTTTCCTTGATTAATCAACTTACAAGGGATTCTAAATCTTCTCTCCACTATTTCAAGATTCTTTATTCAAGGCTAAGTTAGGAAAATGGGGAAATTTTTAGCCTATCTTGCAATCATGGCTCAAAATGGAAGCATGGACAAAGCATTTGAATTGCTTGACAATAATATTTTCATATAAATGTATGAAAAATGTGGTAGAATTGACAAAAACTCATACAACTCTAGATATCCAACCTATCTAGATATTATTCCTTTCTCAAAATTCTAGATCTACATATAATAAATTTGTATACACCCTTTATGTCCTTATGCAACATATCACAAAAAAGCATACAACTCTTTAGGAACAAAACCCTCAAACAGGTGCTTCTATGTTGTCCTAAACCTTCAATTAGGTCACTTTTACAAAGGAAAACCACTTTAAAGTTACTACCCACCAAAAATTATTTTGTAAAATCATGTAACACATTGTAAAACCTTAAGATCTACCACTTTTAATTAGAGGAAGACTAACTAACTCACCCAATCATGAAACCCTCAATTTGGCTTGTTTTAGGGAGGGTTTATTGGAAATATGCCTTCCCAATTTTTTTTCAATCTAACACTTCAAAAACTTTGGAAATTGTCTCCACAAACTTAATTAACCTAGAAAAGTTGCTTCCCCCAAGATTTTCACCTATCACCACCCTTTAACCACCAAATTTGATAAAAAATAAGGAATGCCATCTAAGGCATCACACAATACCACTTTCAAGGCCTCCCTTGCTCATTAATATCATTCAAACATCTATTCCTACCATTTTGGACTCATTTCATTGAGTCACAATATTTACAATAGGTGGAATGAGTCGATTTCTCATTTTAAGCAACCACAACCCTTCAAAATAGGGTTCCAGACCTTATTCATGACAAAAAAGACATAAACCACCTAATGACCTATCACAAAACCAAAATTTCAACTTTGCTAGGTGCCCCTGTACCACATGGCTTCTCGATGCTTCCATTTTCATCCTATCTTGCAATCATGGCATGACACATTACCACATTTCTTTAAGGCATTCCATCGAAAAAAATCATGTGACCTTTGTCTATGCTAGAAATACTTTTCTAGAGGATGATTCTAAGTAGTTTTTTTAAAGCTTTCAATGACATATATTTCATTTATTTGAATGGATACATTTTTTAGGAACTAATATTTTTCTCATTATCATGCTAAAGGTACAATTATCCACCATGCCAGGGAAATGAAAAAGGAGTAAACTAATAGATGAAGAGTATGAAACCTTCAAAGAAAAGGAGAGAGAATGGGTGGTGGAATATCATGAAAAGAAGAAATTGGATACGATTGATGAAAAAAATACAACTGAATAGGAACCTCAACCATAAAAAAGAGGACAAGCATTTAGATTACAAAAATCACGAATGTGAAAGCATCGTGGTAAGACAGTTTGAGATACCATAGTTGGAGACACACCCTCTATGACAAGTAAATATTAAGGGACATCATTAAACACAAGTGAATATAGAGGGGCACTATCTACCACAATTGAATATGGAGGGACACCATCTATCACAAGTGAATATGGTTGGACACCATTCAGTGCATCTCAAGTTGAGAGTACATCATCACTTGAATTTGATGAAGAAGGTATTCCATCATCCACATGTGAACCTCAAGGTATTTCTTGTACTCCACCCACAAATGAAAGTATGCAATCTAGCCCACCTCAATTAAATATTGATGAAATTTTTAATGTTGAGGAGTATGTACCTAAGCAAACACCACCTTGAATTTTGCATAGAAAACCAAACTATTTGATTAATAACAATGAAGATATTTTGCAGCACATGGAAGGTAAGATTGCAGCGCACACTTGTAGAAGATATACTAATAAGATTTGGAAATAATTCTTTGAAAGGATAAATGAGACCGGAATATTTCATCTATTTGTTGAAGTGATGTGGGGTATAAACTATACAAACATCATGAGGACTCTTGGGTTGAGAACATTGATTGCATGGAGTGAAAACACTATTGTGAAGAATCTAATGGATGCTTATGATAGTGTGGGTAATACCTCACTCTCAAAGAATAGTAATGTTGAACCTGACATGTCATTACATCAATTTTGGTAAGTATTCAAACAAAGAGATCTCATCTCATTAGAAAGACAAGTGAACAAATGAGAATTTGTAGAAATTTTTTATCAAGAGCCCTTCAAAGGAAGGAAATAATTGAGGGCACCGATTCAAATGAATTATGGGAATTCTCAGGGAGATTGCCACTAAAAGATAAATTTATTTTTGAAGAATTGAGAAAACTAATTGAAGAATATTGGAAGAATAACACAAGGCCACCTCTGAATCAAAGGGATTTGGTAAGAAGGAGAATCGGTAGTTGGAATCGTGAACCACATTGAAAGAATTTTTTGGATATGACTCAAACCAATTGTTTTCATAAATTTCAATAGGATTATCCTCAAATTAGTATTTCTCAGAGATATTTTGAGATGCTTACAAACAATTTATGTCAAATTAAATCACACACAAACTACTTGGTTTTTTAGACTACATACTTAATTCTCTAACCAATATGATGTTTATTTTTCTATATGTTTAGATTTGCATACTAACAATGTTTTGTAGGATTGTGGCTTAGAAGCCCTAGCAACATCATCAAGAGAGTTCTTATCAAAAAAATTATGTGAAATAGAGGATGGACAAATATTCTATAGGACAACATGATTGGATGGTTCATGCGAGCATTGTGGTGGCTTGCAGTGTATTCTAGTATGAAAACATATGGAAATCATAGATGAGGTGGGATAAAAAATAGTAGATTTTGGGAAGTATAAAACAATGACATACAATATAAAAGATGGGTCTTGAGTAAAAAGGTGTGATTTGGTTATTCAAAAGATTTCAGTGTATCATTTTATGTCCATGTTTCATTATAATATAGTGTTTGAGTATGCAAGGAATGCCCATAGAGCTTGATGGATAGACACACAATTCAATATATGCAAGGACAACTTTCTAGTTGGCACTATATTTTTAGTGGTTGAATTAGTAGAGAACTACACTCTATAGCCCCAGCGTGAGGTGTAGTCACAATATTACCACTCCACACATGTTTTGATATTTGTGCACATGACATTCATTCATGCATCTTATACTACAAAGGACCAAAGGAAGGTATTGAGGTCCATTATCAATTTTATATTAGTGATGATCACACACATTCTCTAGAGTTCATGCATGGATTCTTCCAGATGTTTTAAAGTAATTTGGCTCAAAGGATCATAACATATAGTCGACATATAATATGGTTGGATAAATATGCAACATAGTTCAAGAACTCGTGCATGTTTTAATAGTTGAGAAGGATGCATGTCATTACTGGTGTTTGACATATGTGGAGCTTTTGTGAGGCTAGACGTGGAAATGGGGAGCATGAAAAGAGAATTAGAATGAGAAGAGTTAAAGTATAAAGATAGTGCAAAGTTGATAGATGCAAGATCAATTTTTTAGTGGTGCAAAGCTTTGACGGGTCCAATTAATGAAGATACATCTTCAGTTCATTTTTGTTTTTGGTTGATGGATGATACGAACATTGCATCATATGAGGATTATTGCACACTAATAGGATTGATTGAGCTACACTCTTTCCTTAGCTTAGATTTAGGTTCATGGAGTATCAATACATGAAAGACAACATGCTTTTTTTCTTCATGTAAAATGCAAGCTTGGAACGATTGTGAGTCAAGGGAGTGGGTTGATAGATGGTTGACAAGCTATCTTAGCCCACTTCACATGTATCACCCTCCAACGACATTGGACCTAACTATTGGAAGACTGAAATCATTGAGAGGGGGTGAATCAATGATTTAGAAAAAAAATTCACAAATGGAGGACTTGATTTGCATTCTAAAAAAAGATATTAAAATTTGTTGTTCACAAAAATGATAACATGACAGCATGGACAACATAGATCAAGAATTAGAAAAATGATTTTGAGAGACTTTTTAAGTGTGTTAGAGCTTTACATTAAATCAATTTTTTAAGCATGAAAATTGACATGAACAATAAAAATTGTTTATGTAGATTTTTAACTATTTAATGTATTTGAGAACATGTGAAATCAAATAGATAAGAGATATTACACAAAAATATTATCATATAACACATAATATGTCATGAGTGGAAAAACCCTCTTGGGGTATAAAAAACCAATCAGAAAAATCTTTCTTTATTTATATAGAGCGCCAAATCTTCACAATTTTAGAGCACCAACTCGACAAATAGAAACCACAAGCACCAAATTCATGAGTTACAAGAGCACCAACTCCTTTACAAAGAGTTTCAAAAATAGTATCCTATCAGGACCATAAAAGTGCAAAGATAAAGTAGTCCTAGAATCTCAATAGAAAACAATAATGATTTTCAATAAGCACAATAAAGAATGTTGTATGAATATGACAACATCTTCTTTATATTTTACAAGAACATATTAGAAACAACCCCTCAAAAAGATTTGCAATACAACACAATATTTGTAGGATTATGCTAGATATTTCACATTTACTTTCTACCTTTTAAGAATATCATATAAACATGTTCCTCTTTTCAATAACCCAGAAAACCATGAACACAATGACATTTTTTCTTTTTCAAATCCCACTGAAACCCTTCATAAGAATCTCTTTAAATAATTCTTCGAAAAGAAGAAAAATTAAATTTTTAAGGTAGTAACTTTGTATACGGTTTTGTAACTATCGAAACAATAAACAATAAACATTACTGTTAAAGTCTATAGCCTCATTTTATCCCTTTTTAAGCATAGAAAACCTTTAACAAAACCAAAACTAATGGATTTTCTAGTTATGAATCAAGAAAAAAGAAACATTAACTACCTTTTCTGAAATATCTTGAACAAAATATCAATAGCCTTAAGAAACATTCCAACATTGTGATACCTAATTCACAGTGGCTGAAAACCAAAAACTAACCAAACAATTTCTCAACTATGTTCATCATTGAATAAGCTTCTATAACTTCCTGGAAAAACCATTTCTTCTCACACAAGATTTTCTCTAGCTCATTGTCAATCTTTCACTAGTCAAAAACTTGTTGTCCAAGCTCACATCAAGCTCTACTATTTACGCTTAGAATAAAACCCTTCTAGTTTTGGCCAAAGTAAAACAAATTTACAAGTAGGAACAAAAGCTTCATGGCGGCTATGGTTTCTAGACTTTATCAAACATATTAATGCTTTGAAGTCAAGTGTCAAAAATTCTATAGAACAACCCGACAAAGTAGATCCTTAACAATCATCAAACAAAAGATAATGATAGTTGTTGATATAAATTATCACTAAATAAACATTATTCCAAGTCAAAGATTTTACAATGCCGACATAGTTAATGAAAATGATGGTTGCCAAATGCTAACAAAATGAAACTTGATACCATATATTATTGATGTCACTTCCATGTGACTTTAACAAAGATAAATCCAATGTGAAGTCAAATAACCACTTGATATGGCAAGATAAACAACAATACAATGAGCCAAAAAAAACCAATTAAGGTTTATATTATATGCCACATTAAGTAATCAACCAAGAACACTTTAATGTTGATTATAATAAAAAGACCCTTAGAGAGAAGTTGCCTGAGAAAGGATTTTTTTGTCACACTGAACCTGCAAATGATCAATCAAAATATGATCAAATAATGTGTGACATGCAACCTCAAATGAAGCCTTCAAATGATCATAAAATGATCATCCCGAATATCCTATAGCATGACCAACACTATTAGTGAAATCATAATCATAAAAATATGCAAATGAATATCATACATAACCTGAAACTAAAACATCATGAAGGCATAAAGATCCTGTAAGTGACCCAATCTGAAATTTGAAACTGAATATCATGATGCTCATATCAAGTGAATTTGACATCAAGGACAAGCAATAATCACAATTGAAAGCCAAAAAAATCCCCCTTTGTCCTCGATGGAAATACAAAAATGTCTCTCCCCATTTTTTCCTTAAATGATAAAGAATGAAAGAGGATAATGTGAAATGCTAGGAAAAACAACTGAGAAGCCAACCAATAATCATGAAAACCAGCTACAAGTAGAACAATATAGCAACAAACTGAATCTGCAAGAGACATGTGAATGGAAAAATATTGTAACAAGCTCCCCCTAAGCCAAAATTGACTGAATCATTGTAGGTAAATATTGAGAGATAACTCCCAATAAAAATATCAGCCTTTCAAACACTTCTTTGGATAAAGGCCTAGTGAAAATATCAACAACTTATTCTTGTGAAGCAACAACCTATAAATACATTTCATTATCCAACACTTTTTCTTGAAGAAAATGAAAATTGATAGAAATGTGTTTAGTGTGAGTGTGTAATATGATTTTTAGAAATTTTAATCACACTAGTGTTATCACAGAGAGTAAAGATAGGCTTAGAAACTGTGATACACATATCAAATAATGTTTGTGTCATCCATAGTAATTGAGTATAGAAAGAAGTGGAAGTTATGTATTCTGATGCAATATTATAAAGAGAAACATACTCATGTTTCTTTTTGTTTGATGCCACAAAATGATCACCAAGAAATAATGTAGCACTACTTTTTCTCTTCCTATCATCCAAACAATCAGCCTAGTCATCATTTATATATGTAATTAAAGAAAAATCATTTCTCCTAGGATACCAAAGACCATAATCAAGAGTGCCTTGAATATATTTAAAAATTATTTTAATAGAAGTACCATTAGATTCCTTAGGTGATGCCTAAAACCTTGCAACCATTCATACTACCTGCATTATGCAAAATCTAGAAGCAGTTAAGTATAATAGACTACCAGTCATTGATCTATATTTATATTGATTTGCATTAGGAGAATCATCAATCTTAGTAAGTTTTCAACCTCTAACCATTGGAGTGCTAACAGGATGGAATCCACCCATTTTAAATTTATTAAGCATCTATCTCGCATACTTAGTTTGTGAGAGAAATATGCCACTTTCAAGTTGAGTAACTTGAAGACCAAGAAAGAAAGTCAATTCTCGCAACATAGACATTTAAAATTCATATTCCATAATATGAGAGAACGTTTTGATCAAAACATCAGTGTTACAGTTAAAAATAATGTCATCTACATATAATTCAACAACCAAAGTATCATTACCTTCAATCTTGACATAAATATTGTTGTCAACACCTCCTCTTTTGAATCCATTTGATGTCAAATGATTATCTATCCTAGAATACCATGCCCTAGGTGCTTGTTTTAATCCATAAAGGACCCTCTTCAACCTGTAAACATGATTAGGCTTGTCTTTGCAATAAAACCCTTCAGGTTGTTCCATATAGACCTCTTCATCTAGATAACCATTTAAAAATGTAGTTTTGAAATCCATTTGATAAACAGTGAAATTCTTAAAAATAGAATAAGCCAAGAATATTCTAATACATTCTAGTCTAGCAATAGATGCAAAGGTTTCACCAAATTCAATACCTTCATTTTTATAATAGCCTTTACAAAAAAAACCATTCCTTGTTATGATCAACTTTACCATTTTCATCAAGCTTGTTCCTATAAACCCACTTTCCACCTATGACATTCTTCTCATATGGTCTTGGGACTAACTCCCAAGTTTTGTTTTTCTCAACTGAATCAATTTCTTCTTACATATTTTGAATCCAACAATCATCCAAGATATCTTCATCATATTTTTTACATTCAAATTTAGTGACTAAACAAAAGGCTTTATGCTTTGCCATTTGAGCTTGATCTTCCAATTTAGCAACCTTTCTTCATGTTTGAACTCTAGCATTTCTATCCCTAATGATTTGATTTTGAGGATGATTTTTAGCAAGAGATTTTAAAGGAGTTTTCGGCAAAAAATATTTAGAACTTGTTGTTTCATCATGTTTAGGGCTTGCAGTTTCAATATTTTCATATTTTCTCTCAAGTTCTTGTTTTGTTTTTTCCTCATCAACCTGCACAAGATCAGTTTCTAAATATTGTCTCTCATAAAATTTCACATTAATTTCCTCATCAATTTTATTAATCATTTTATTATAACATTCATAGGCTTTACTATGAGTTGAGTATCCCAAGAAGATACCCTCATCACTTTTTGATTGAAATTTTCCTAGATGTTCATCATCTTTATTAATAAAATATTTGCTACCAAAGTTTTTTTAAATATTTTACAGAGGAAGATTTACCATACCATAATTCATAAGGAGTGAATTTTGATTTCACTCTCAACTATACTTTGTTTAAAATGTATGTTTTTGTATGAACAACTTATGTCCAATACATATTAGGCAACTTGGCATCATCCGACATAGTTCTTGCCATTTCCTTTACAGTTCTATTTTTGTGTTCAACAACCCCATTTTGCTAAGGTGTTCTCGTGGCTAAATATTTTATTTTAATACCATGTCGTTCACAATAATCAATAAATTCCTGAGAGGTAAACTCACCTCCCTTTTTAGATCTCAAGCATTTAAGTTTTAAATCAGATTCATTTTCAACCATTTTATGAAAAATCTAAAATCTTTCAAATGATTTTGACTTATGTTTGAGAAATGTAACCCAAACCATTCTTGTATAATCATCCACAAAAAACATGAAGTATTTTTCACCATTTATTGATCTAATTCTTGTTGGTCCACACAAATCTGTATGTACTAGCTGCAAAGGCTTAGTGGAAGACTATTCTTTTGTATTAAAAACTACTCTTGTTTTTTTACCACTTAGACACTCTCTCCATACATTATTTTCTAGTTTATTAAAAACATGAAGACCTCTAACATTCTGGTTTTTTTTTATTCTAACCAGATTATCAAAATTTATATGTCCTAATATTTTATGCCATAGCAATGTCTTTCTTCAACTTGACCCATTAGACACATGCCCTTATTATTATTACTACCAGAGGTGTTCTAGAAGATTATAAACATTACCTTTAGTTCTTGTTCCAGAAACAACAATCCTTCCTATCTTGTTCTTGATTTCACATCCTTATGAAGTAAACATAAGATGATAACCACTATCACATATTTGGCTAACACTAAGTAAATTGTTATTTAGGCCTTCCACATAATACATATTATAGATAGGTGTGTCTTAATTTAGAAAAATTGAACCTTTACCTTTAATATGTATACCAGTGTTATCACCAAATTTTACATACCCACAACATAATCTTCAAGCTTGATGAATTTTTCCTTATCCCCTATCATGTGATTAGAAAAACCACTATCTAGGACCCATAGGTCCTTATTTTTAGTATGAAATGTAGTATGTACTAGAATTGATTTTTTTATACCCTTGAAAAACTTAGGTTTCCAAACAATTTTTTTTTTTGTTGCAAATCAACTTTGTATTGTTTGATTGTATGCCAAAATATTGCATTTAAAACATCTGACTTGATTAACAAAACCAGAGTACTGCTAATGTCCAAACCTTGGTATTTGAGAAGTCATGAGCCTATAGGTACTCACTTTATGACAGAATTTGTTGCAAAAGAAGTAGTAACCATAAAAGAAAGGATTGAATCTAAATTGTGTACCTTTTCTTTCAAAATAACGGACATATATCTTATCAGATTCAAAATGTTTTGATTTGAAACTATTATTAGTTTTTAGCTTTCAAATATCAATAGAACATTCACCTTTTTCAAATCCAATACCAATTTTTTCTTTGTTTAGTTTCTTCTTACTAAGCATATCATTGAGCTTTAAATTACTTTCATATTTTCCAATTTTCTTTCTAAGATCAACAATTCCATGTTCCACCTTTTGAATTTACTAATCTTTGAAACTTACAGCTACTTGAAGATAGTCCTCAAATCTCTTAGATTCTTCAAGATGAGTCTTCAAAGTGACTATTTCTTGATCTGAGTTATGTTCTTGAGCAAAAACTTGATCCAGTTTATGTTGAGCAAGAATTTTTTTTTGTAGTTTTTTAATTTCCCTTAAAGCACATTTTAATTCACCTTCAAAATCTATTTCACCATCTTCTAGATCATTTTTTTTTATATATTCTTGTTGTTTGAATTCATCCATAAACAAAGTCTCATCTTCCTCAGCTAAAGATTCTTCTATTTCAGTGTATGTTTCATCTTTACTAAACAAACTCTTCTTCTTTTTGAAATGGAAATTCTTCTTAGGTTTATAAGACTTCTTCTTATACCATTTGTCATAGTTTTGATCATCATTTTTTTGATCACCATAGAGGCACTTAGCTGTAAACTTTCCAACTATTCCATAGTTAAAACACTTAAAGGGAAGTTTTCCTTTGTATTTGTCTGATTCCTTTTTAAGTTTTCTAACAAAATGTGTTTCTTTTGAATCAATTTATTCTAACTCACTTTCATATGCATTCTCCCTTTTTTTAGTTTTAAAAGCAGTTTCTTTTCCTGTTGGATTATTTTTTCTTGTTCTCATTTCATAAGTAGTAAGAGTTCCTTGTAGACTATCTAAGATAAGCTGATCAAAACGTTTCTTTTCTTCAAGGGTGGAAACCTTATATTCATATTTATGTTGTAAGGTTCTAATGACCTTTGTAACCACAACAAAAATTTTTACTTCTTCTCCTAATCCTCTCATTGCATTAACAACTTCATCTATTCTTAAGAAATATTCAACCATTTTTTCATCGTCCTTCATTCTCATTTCCTCAAATTGATGTTTGAGAGTAAGGATTTTTGACTATTTGACTTTGTCATTTCCTTGATAAACGCTTTCAAGTTTTTCCCAAATTTTCTTAGCTGATTTGCAATGTGTGACTTTAAAAAATACATCTTTAGTTAATCCACACAAGATGGAATCCTTAGCATTAGCATTATTTTCATACTTCTTTTTTTTAGTATAATCTGTGTGTATTGTGGGTGGAACAATATACCCATTTAGAACTATGCTCCATACATCAAGATCAATTGAAATCAAATATTTTTCCATTCTGATTTTCTAGAACACATAGTCTGTGCCATCAAATAGTGGAGCTCTAGTCATAGAGGTACATTCACGAGCTTGTGACATGTTTGATAGACTTCAAAAACTAGAATAAATCATAGGTAGATTAGACCCATATGAGGACCCTACACTTTGATACCAATTGTTGGAAGATTTAAATAACTGAGAGATGGGGAGGTGAATCAGTGAGTTAGAAAAAAAAATCACAAATGGAAGACTTGATTTGCATTCAGACAAAAGATATTAAATTTTTTTGTTCAAAAAATGGTAACATGATGGCATGGACAACATAGATCAAGAATTAGACAAATGATTTTGAGAGACCTTTTAAGTGCATCAGAGATTTACATTAAATTATATTTTTAAGCATGAAACTTGACATTAATAATGAAAACTGTTTATGCAAATTGTTAATTGTTTAATGCATTTGAGAACATGTGAAATCAAACAGATAAAAAATATTACACAAAAATATTGTCACAAAACACAAAATATGTTATGAGTGGAAAGCCCCTCTTGGGGCATAAAAAAACACTCAGAAAAATCTTTCTTTATTCATATAGAGCACCAAATCTTCACAATTCTGGAGCACCAACTTCATGAGTTATAGGAGCTCCGACTCCTTTACAAAGAATGTCAACAATAGTATCCTATCAGGACCCTAGAAGTGTAAAGATAATGTAGTCCTAAAATATCAATAGAAAACAATAATGATTTTCAATAAGCACAATATTTTTTTTTTAATGAACATGACATCTTCTTTCTTTTTTACAAGAACATCTCAAAAACAACCCCTCAAAAAGATTTGCAATACAACAAAATCTCTATACGATTATGCCAAAGATTTCACATTTACTTTCTACCTTTTAAGAATATCATAGAAACATGTTCCTCTTTTCAATAACCTAGGAAACCATGAACATAATAACCTTTTTTCTTTTTCAAATCCCACTGAAACCCATCATAAGAATCTCTTTAAATAATGCCTCGAAGAGAAGAAAAACTAACTTCTGAATGTAGTAACTTTTTGTACAGTTTTGTAACTATCAAAATAATAAACAATAAACATTAAAGCTAAAGCTCGTAGCCTCTTTTCCTCCTTTTTTAAGCATAGAAAACCTTTAACAAAACCAAAACTAATAAATTTTAAAGTTATGAATTGAGAAAAAATAAACATTAACCGCCTTTTGTCAAATATCTTCAACAAAATATCAATAGCCTTAAGCAACATTCCAACATTGTGTTACCTGATTCACGGTGGGTGAAAACCAAAAACTAACCAAAGAATTGCCTAGTTGTGTTCTTCATTAACTAAGCTTTTGTAACTGCCTAGCAACACCATTTCTTCTCACATAGGCTTTTCTCCAACTCACATTCAAGCTTTCACTAGTCCAAAACCTATTGTCCAAGCTCACACCAAGCTTTTCTATTTATGCTTACAATCAAACCCTTCTAGTCTTAGCCAAAGTAAAACAAGTTTACAATTGAGAACAAAAACTTCATGGCAGCTAGGGTTTCTAGATTTTAATAAAATGATTTTGCCCTATTCTCCTTCAAGTATTTTGAATAATTTATCAAAAATAATAATGGTTTGAAGTCTGGTGTCAAAAATTCTATCAGACAACCTGGAAAAGTAGATCCTTAATAATCATCAAACAAAAGATAATGATAGTTGTCGATGCAAATTATCGTTGAATAAACATTATTTAAAATCAAAGAATTTACAATGCCGACATAGTTAATGAAAATGATGGCTGCCAAATGCCAACAAAATGAAACCCGCTACCATATATTATTGATATCATTTCCATGTGACTTTAACAAAGATAGCTCCAATGTGAACTGAAATAACCACCCACTATGCCGAGATAAACAACAATACAATGAGGCAAAATAAACCAATTAATTCTTATATTATATGCCACATTAAGTATCAACCAAGAAGACTTCAATGATGATTATCGTAGATAGACCTATAGAGAGAAGTCACCTGACAAATGATTTTTTTGTCAAATTGAACTTGAAAATGATCAATCAGAATATGATCAAATAACCTATGACATGCAACCTTAAATGAAGTCTTCAAATGATCATCCTGAATATCCTATAGCATCACCAATACTATCAATCAAATCATAATCATAAACATCTACAAATTAATATCATACATAGCCTAAAACTGAAACATCATGAAGGCATAAAGATCTTGTAAATGACCCAATCTGAAATCTGAAACTAAATATCATGAAGCTCATATCAAGTGAATTTGACAACAAGGACAAAGAATAATCACAATTGAAATCCAACACTAACACATATGGAATCATCAGTCAACTTTGACCACATATCAGATCTAGCTCAATGAGATAATATATCTACTTGTGTAGTTTTTGAAATTTCCATTGTTATCTTACTTTTCCTTATATTCCTAATGTTGACTAATTTCAAGAGATTTGTTACACATATCAATGGAGGGAATGTTTGTGCAGTTATTGCGGATGAAGACAACAAAGATGGAAAAAACTATTGCTTGTTTCATTGTGTTGAGGCCAAAAATAAATTGGAGGCCCCAGTTATAGATGGAAAAAATATCAAATACCTTACAGGCTCAGTTGTTGTTATTGGAATGTGGTTTAGAAGGTACCTACATAAGAGTGTTAAACATTGGTTGTTTTAGGACTTTGACACACATCATAATATTATTCATTACTCAAACCTTGTCATGGCATTCAATGTTTGTTTGAAAAAATATGAGGGTAGAGCTTTGAACAAGACCTTGTGGAAGGTTCGTGAGTTTGACCATGATGCAATACTTGACACAATAAAGAGTAGATCAAACCTAGATGGTTCGTTGGATTAATTTGTAAGTATGCACATTGGTTGTTATTAAGTTATACTTGTATGGACATTACTTTGTTTGATGCCAATGCTATCATATTCTTTTACTTTCCCTATTTGCAAGTAACCTGCTCAAAATTGTTTGGTTTCCCCTTGCAAAAAAATGCAGATTTATGAGCCATCCAAGAGAATTTCAGCCAAAAAAGAAATGCAACATACTTATTTTGATGATCTTAACAAATCTCAATTATTATTTTAATCCATTATAAAAGTGTGTGTGAAGATTGGTGAGGTAATTTCAAGTTATTCATTTGAAGTTAACCTTATCATAAACACCTATGATGTAGACATTATAAGAGAATCTCCAATTTCAAGTTATTCTATTCATGAGAGGTGTTGTGTGCAATAGGAATCTTGGAACTCCTAGTGAAGATGTATGACTAGAGGTGACTAAGTTGAGAGACTGCATTCCTATCCTCAATGGAAGCATCAAGATTTATGCCTTGTTGTTCCTCAGTTGGAACCAAATGGTATGGATTTTTTATCTGTAAGTGTCTTCCATCTATTTTCATTTCATTTCCATGTTGGATGTTCTTTCTTTTTCTTCTTTTCCTTTGCATATTTGTAAGTACAATACTAAAAATTGATTGGTCTCTCCTTACATAAAATGTTGATTTATGAGCCATCGAAGAGAATGTCAATCAAAAAATTAATGCACCATCCTTATTTTGATGATCTTGACAAATCTCAATTCTTATTTGAAGCCATTATAAAAGAGCAAGTGAAGCTTAGCGAGGGAATCTCAAGTTACTCATTTGAAGCTAACCTCATCATGAGTACCTATGATGTAGACATTATAAGATAATCTTGAATGTATGAGTGAAATTGTAAAAGATATGTGAGAAATGAGTACCTAATGAATTGTAATGAGATTTACTTGTAATGAGATTTACACAAATATTGAAATTTAGTGCAAGGCACCAAGGTTATTGAGCAAATTTGGTTCATGGAAGTCTTAAGTTACTTTTGTGTTTTGATTTTTTTCAATTGAATAAGGTCATATTAAAATAATTTATAATTTTAAAAGTCATATTAGTTGGTTTTGGGGTCATTTTGGAGTTCATGTTACATATTTGTCAAAATGATGTAAAATTGCAAAAATTGAAAAGTTGTCAATGTGAAAAAAGTGTAAAAAAATGTAAATTTGAAGAAAAGCCCAATGGTAATGGGGATTCAAAGGGTAGTTAGATCTGTTTTCATAGGTTTCTTAAGGTTTAAATATTTTGATAACTCGAAGGAAGAGGTTGTTGAAGGTTTTTTGTGAAGGAAAAACAATAAAAATCTTTTGATTTCTCTTGTAATTTTGTGTGTTTCATTAAATATTTCTGTTGAAAACTATTATAATTGGTGATACAAAATTATTATGTCTTGAAATATTTTCCAATTGGTAGAGATAGTTGCTAGCTATGTTTGGGCTTAGGAGTGAAGGAAATTCATTCAGTTTTAAGAATTTTACTACCAAATTACTAACTGTGAGTCTATACAGCCAACCATAAGGGTGTGAAGTCTAAAAATGAACAAATTACTCATTCCACCTATTTTTTCTCTGTGTGTCTTAGTTGAATGAGTCAAAAATGGTAGGATTAGTTGTAGGAATAAGATTTAGGAGTAGGGAAAATTTTTAGGAGTTTTTTTGGTTACTATTGTTGATGTTATAGCAGTGGGAGATATCTTTCTCTCAAATTTAAAAATGATGTATAAATAATACCAAGGAAAGTAGAACTTGCTATATATAATAATTTTATGAAGATTCACCTTGTTTCATAAAAGAGGCCAACCCAAATGAAGATTCACCTAGTTTTGTATAAATACAAGGTGATGATCATTCATTTGATCATCAAGTTCATTCATCAGGAGAAGAAGATCACGCCCAACAAGAGGAGAATTTCACACTTAGCAGTAGATATTTATCTATAGCAGAAGATCGATCATAAGGAGAAGCATATTCATTTGTATCTTGCATCTTAGACAGGTGCTATTATTCATTATATCAAATCGACATTGCATTGTGCCTAAGTTGTAAGCAGATTTATGCTCTTGTTCGATCAATATATAAGAGATATATTGGCTAGGTTTTACTCCCTCAAGAGGATGGTTTTCCAAGGGTATCTTGATGTGTTAATATTATTATGTGGTGTATTTTTTAAGTGCTTTCTATTTTAATATATTTGATTATGAAAAAATAACAACTATCCTAGAGGAAATTGGGTGAATTTTGGCTTTAAAATGGAGGTTCGATGTTGGGTTTTGGTGAAGTTATATTAAGAAACATTGGGAGGTGATTGATTTGGAATGAAAATGAATATATTGAGTTTTCCAAAGCATTAGAAGGGTAGGGAAAGTGAGTTGTGAGCCTGGGCATGATGCCCTAAATGTCAAACTATGGATTTTGAATGAAATTTGATGGTTAGAGGAGGGAAGTTGTAGAAATATTGGGAGTAGTAGATTTTTATGAAAATTAAAGCATGTGAAGACATAACTAAAGTTTTTTGAGGCCCTAATTGGCTATAGAAGCCTATAATTTTTTTTTTCAATAAACCCTTTTGGAATGGCATAAATTGATGGTTTCATGTTTTTGTATCATAGGAATGATTCATTGATCAAAAGTTGTGGATTTGGAGGTTTTGTAGATTGTTAAGAGACTTTTCACGAAGGTTTGTTGTTTGTAAGATATCAAAGGGTGTCTAAAAATAGAATTGGTTAGTGGGTTTGAGATTGGATCTAACATTTTTTGTCTAGAAACTAGGACTGTAGACCTATAAGGGAATTTGAGTGAATTTGTGAAGAGCTGGAGAGATTGGTTTAAAAGGGTTGCAAATTTGTTTCTAAAGGATTGAATTGTGATTGTAGGTTTATTGCATTCTTTCTCTGCATAAGAATTTATTGTTTCCCTCAAGCATTTGTAATTCAAGCAATGTAATCCCTTAACAATGCAAATTACAAAAGGGCAACAATATTTAACAGCCTATTACTCAAATAACTTGCTGGTTAAGGGAGTTCCTTATGAGGAATCAGGATCACATAAGTCACCTCTACAATAACTTCTCTCGACTTTTGTTATCTCAGAGTCATTTTTCTATGGTCTTGATTTGACTTGATGGAAAAAGTGGCAATTGAAAGCAATGTAAAGTTGCAAAGTGGTGTAACTTTCATTATATAACTCATGTGACCAAATAGAGTGTTCCAACACATCCAAATAGATATTTTTATGCTAGGCATGGTCCTCTTTCACACCCAAACAAGTGAAATTTCTCTGAGCTACATTCAACCAAATTGATCCCTTAAGAGCCTAAAGTGCAAAATGGCTACAAACATCAACATGTTGTGACTCGGATACCATGACACTTAGAAACATATCATCTGATCCTATTAGATCATGTTGGGCATCTCTACAATAACCTCTCTTGGTTTTTTCTATCTCAGAGGTATTTTCTTATGGTGGTGAATTTTCACTCAGGGAAAAAATTGTCAAATGCAAGTAGTTGAAAGTTTAAAAGTGTTGCAAATTTTGTTCTACAACTCGTGTGACCAAACTGAATTTTCCAATGCATCTAAATGGGTATTTTTACACTATGCATGGTTGTTTTTTCACCCAAACATGCGGAATCACTCCAAGCTACGTTCAACCGGATAAACCCATTAAAGTTCCAAAGTGCAAAATGAATACAAACTTCATCATGTTGTTAGTCGGATATCATGATGCTTAGAAAATTATCATCTGATCCTATGGGTTTGTGTTGGGCCCCTATACAATACTCTCTCTCAGTTTTTTCTATCTCGAAGGAATTTTTTTGTGGTGGCAAATTTTCACTTGGAGAAAAAGTTATCAAATGCAGGTAGTTGAAAGTTGCAAAGTGGTGCAACTTTTGTTTTGCAAATCGTGTGACCAAATAAAGTGCTCGAATACTTTCAAATAGGTAGGTTTATTCTAGTTATGGTCCTCCTTCTCACCCAAACATGCAAAATCACTCTGACCTACATTCATAGATTCTTTAAGGGTCTAAAGTGCAAAATGGCTACAAATTTTAGCATGTTGTTACTCTGATATCGTGATGCTTAGAATTTTTTTTCCTGATCCTATGGGATTGCATTGGCCCCTCTACAATAAGCTCTCTCAGTTTTCACTATCTCAAAGGCATTTTCTCATGGTGGAAAATTGTCAATTGGGGAGAAACTAGTCAAATGCAAGTAATTGAAAGTTGCAAAGTGGTGCAACTTTTCATATTGCAACTTGTGTGACCAAATGGACTGTTCCAAAGCATCCAAATATGTATTTTTACTCTATTCATGGTAATATTTCACACCCAAACACATGGAATCACTTAGAACTGCATTCAATCAGATTGATCCCTTAAGAGTGCAAAGTGCAAAATGACTACAAACTTTAGCATGTTGTTACTTGGATACCATGACACTTAGAAACTTCTCGTCTGATCCTATGAGATTGCATTGGCCCCCTCTAGAATAAAATATCTCATTTTTTTTTATCTTGGAGGCATTTTTTTGTGGTGGAAAATTTTCACTTGGGGAAAAAGTTGTCAAATACAAGTAGTTGAAAGTTACAAAGTGGTGCAACTTTCATTCTACACATCGTGTGACCAAATAGAGTATTCCAATGCATCTAAATAGCTATTCTTATGCTAGGATTGGTCCTCTTTCATACCCAAACATACGAAATTGATTTGAGCTACGTTCAACTAGATCGATCCCTTAAGAGTCCAAAGTGCAAAATGGCTGCAAACTTCAACATGGTGTTACTCAGATACTATGACCCTTAGAAACATTTTATCTAATCCTATGGGATTGTGTTGTGCTAGTCTACAATATTATATCTCGGTTTTCACTATCTTGGAGGCATTTTCCCATGGTGGCAAGTTTTCACTTGGGGAAAAAGTTGTCAAATTCAAGTAGTTGGAAGTTGCACTGTCGTGCAACTTTCATTCTTCAACTCGTGTGACCAAACGAACTGTTCCAACACATCCAGATGGGTACGTTTACACTACTAATGGTCTTCTTTTGCACCCAAACATGTGGAATCACTCTGAGCTACGTTCAACTGATTCGATCCCTTAAGGGTCCAAAGTCCAAAAGAGAAGAAACCTTTGATAGAGTATTACTCAAAAATCATGACACTTATGAAATCTCCATCTAAGCTTATAGGATCATGTTGGGCCCCTCTATAGTAACCTTTCTCGATGTTTTTATCTCAGAGTCATTTTCCTGTGGTGTCTTGTTTTCACTTGATGTAAAAAGTGTCCAATGCAAGCATTGTAAAGCTGCAAAGTGGTGCAACTTTCATTCTTCAATTTGTGCGACCAAACAAACTACTCCAACACATCCTAATAGATACTTTAACACTATTCATGGTCATATTTCGCACCAAAACACTACTTCATGTACTATGAATATTATGTTTTGCAAGTGTTGTGAAGACTATGCATCCTTTGCTTAATTGAGTTGTTCTAATCAAAGGATTAAATATAGTGGAATCATTTTATGAATCATTTCATGGAATACCAATTGAAAACATTTTTTTTCTTATAGATAAAGCATTTCATGGAACTCTTTGGATTAAATTAAATTGACATATGTAAGAAGAAGGGAGCATTAGGAACTACATTGATCAAGGATTTTATATAAGGCATTTCATGGAACTCTTTGGATTAAACTAAGTTGATATAAGTAAGAACAAGGGATCATTATGAAATACATTGATCAAGGATTTTAAATAAACCTTCTTGGTGGAGGGGCACCAAATGCATTTTGTGTTAATGTTGTAAAATGATGTCTTTTGATATTTTTGGTGTGTTTAAGTTTTTTTAATTCAATAAGGTCCTAATAGACCATGTAATAGGTAATTAGGATTCATTGAGTTTATATTATCACATGTTTTGCAAAATTGTCAAAAGTACAATATTGAAAAGTTGTGAAAGTGCAAAAAAATGTAAAACTGAGGAATCCCAATGATCATTGGCATTCAAAGGTTATAAAAGTTTTAATAGGTTGTTTAAGGTTTAAAATATGTTCGAAACTTTATGGATGAATTTTTTTGGATGTTTTCTAAAAATATTGAATAATAAAGCTCTTGTTTTCATTGAAATTATGTATCTTTTCTATTGAATATTGTTGTTGAAGAGTAGCTGCATGGCCTGATGGTGAATCCAAATTGATTTGACTTGTTGTTTTAGTTTACTATCTATCATTTTGACTCACTTCGAGGTTTTCCCATTGGGTTTGTAGAATCCTATTGATTTTTCCCTATAGGGGGGTCTGAAACTCCAATTTTAAGGTTTTGAAGACATAAAAATATGATTATGCCCCATTCCACTGACTGTAACTCATGTAGCTGATTGTAATGAGCCCAATATGGTAGGATTTAGTTGAATTAATGGTTTTGGGAGTAGGAGAGGTCATTTGGGGGTTTGGGCATGATGCCCTAGTTGTCAAATTTGAATGTTTTGAGTGAAATTTGATGGTTAAAGGTAGGTTGGTGATGAAAACTTTTGGGGAACTTTTTTTTGTTGATATATTAAGAATTTTCAATCCATTTGAAGCATGTTTGATATATGGTAAAGTCTAAAGAAGTTGGGAAGTGGGATTTTTAATAAACCCCTTTTGTAACTTGCTAAAAATGAGGGTTTTGTATAAAGAGGACTTCTTGAGTGGTTCATTGGATAAAATTTGTACATTTGGTGGTTTTATAGATTGGTAAATGACTATCCATAGGTATTTGGGGCTAAAAAATTGTTTAGAGGATAGTTGATTTGTGAATTAGGCCTATTTGGCTTAAGGGGACAACATAGAAGCATCAGTTTGATGGATTTGTTCCAAAAGAGTTATATGAGCATCAGTCTAAAAATATATTTGGTTAATGGGTTTGAGAGTGGAGTTGTGAGATAGGTCCAAGAAACTAGGTTTGTAGACCTACAAGGCAAATAGCAAAGTTGTGAAGGGAGTCACCCTAGTTAGGGTTTTAGAGATTGAAGGATTGTTGAAAGTAGTTAAATTTTTTACTCTAGTACACTTAAAGGCCTCCCTTCTCTGCATCACTTCTCTCCCATTGCAATTTTGGGTGGATTATTACTTTCAAAGTATTCAGAATGCTTTGCCTATTTTCTAGTTGGCAGTTGCCATTCTAGAAGGCTCATATCTTGATATATTTTATACTCATTCTTAATCAATTATCAAGTTAATAATTAGTGCATTTATTTATAGTTAATATTTTTTTTTAATTTGTGTAATTTTGGAATTTGTAACTCTACTAGTATTCCTAGAAATATTGAAGCTGTTTAGCATCAATCAATTAATATTCAAGACAAACCATGAAGGACAACAATGATCAATGCAAGGGATAACCAATTTATAAGTATGTATGTGAATAATTCAAGCATGTACATGTGAATAAGGGAAGCACAAGTACTCAAAAATATGTAAGCCTTGAAGTATACACACAAATACATAGTATATATAAATTAATACAAAGTATATTCATGAATACAAGGTATACACATGAGAACACATAAGTTACAAATTATACATTTGAATACACATAAGTCATAAAGTATACACACAAGTTTTAAAGCATACAGTTGAATACACATAACTCATATCTATTGAACCATGGATTTATAATGTAAATATGGACACCATCGATAAAAATTTTTTGTTTTAACCAAATATTTATATAGGCATATATCAATATCTATCGATATAAGTATAGAATATAGGTACAAAATAGCCATATAGGCTTACGAGAATTCCATACAGGCATACAATGTCAAATATATCCAATACCAAATATGTACATAAATCACATATATGCATACAACAAAGAGCTCTGGAATCATAAGTCATCGCTCTCCATCCACTCAAAATAAACTCTTGCCCTTTTATTTTTTATTATATGGCGATACGTTTTTCACTCATTTATGAGCTATGATCCTCCTAGTGTTTAGTTGTTGGTGAAGTCTTATCTATTACAATAAGAAGTAAAGACATTAATATATAGAAATTACATTAACAAAATGATGTGTTTAAAAAAATAAACACTTACCGCCATCTGATGATCACTCTCCATGCAAGGGAAATATTCAAATTCCCATGTTGAGCCATGTCGAAGCCCCATATAAACCATCCAAATAGAAATTAATCTACAAATCAATAATGGTTTTATTTTTCACTAACTAACATCTATAAAAATGAATGTAAATTAAAATTTAGAAATTTGCCTCATACCCCCCCTGTTAGAGCCATCAAGGATTCTGTAGTAGATGAAACATTGATGTCCATTTCCATATGAACATTTAGAGGTGTTTCCACTTCCAAAAACTAAAAATAAAACAATAAATTATTCAATCATGATAACTACAATAGTGATCCACGTCATGACTTAAAATGTATGAGATAATGAATTTTTTTTAGTACTTATTAAACTATATATATTTGACTATCATGCTTACTATTTTCCCTATCCATATCTTGTTTGAAAGCATGTGTTTCTAGGATTTTACCCATAGCAAGAATCTGGTGAACTGTTTGATAAAATGCTTCCATAGACATGTATGATAACTGTGGTGGCATAGAGAAGGAAGTGAACTATTTGAAAAAATTCCTCAAAGAAATGGGGTCTCATGGCACGATGGAATTCCATTTTAAAAAATGCATTTCATGGCATTCCATCACCATAAGACTGCATTTGTTTTGGACATTTTTTCAAAAAATTCATTTCCTTCTCTATGGTACTATTTCTTACTATTATGCTTTGTTAGAAATTTTTCCAATCATCCATAGTTTGTTGGAAAGCACCTATTCTAGGATTCTAGCCATAGCAGCAAGGAAGTGAGTAGTTTGATAGAATTCTTTGGTACACATGTATAGAAAATGTGATATCATATAAAAGGTGGTGAGTTGTTTGAATAAATGCCTCGAAGAAATGTTGTCTCATGGTGATGGAATGTCATTCCATCACCATAAGACCACATTTCTTCGAGGCATTTATTCAAACTACTAAATGCCTTGTCTATGTTATTGCTTACTATTATTCTTTGATATATTTTTTCGAGCATCCATAGTTTGTTGGAAAGCACATTTTTTAAGATTTTAGTCATAGCAGTTAGGAAATGAACTATTTGAAAAAATGATTTGGTACACATGTATGGAAAATGTGGTAGCATAGAAAAGGCGATGAGATGTTATAAAAAGTTCCTCAGAAATTGGGTCTCATGGTGATAGACATCACCATCTGACCACATTTATTTGATGCATTTTCTCCAAACAAATCATTGCCTTGTCTATTCTATTGCTTACTATTATTCTTTCATATATTCCTTCCAAGCATCCATAGCATAAACAAGACAATGAATTGTTTGGAAAGAATCCTCAGTAAAAGGTGGTCTCATAGAATTCCATGACAAACAAATAAAATTGGAAGCTACTCCTACTTATTACTTATGCTATGTGAAGTAATTGCATCTCTCCTTATGTTGACTTTCTAAACAACTATATTGTAGTTGAAATTTTGTCACCTATCAACATCTAGTTATTAGTTATGGAATGTGAAGTAATGCTTCGAGTTTGAAAGATGTGAAATGCAACATAATCAATGATATGAATGGGTATGTGCATGATCATCATGGAAAAATAAGGCCCTTAAGTGGTGATAAAAATTCAGAAAATCAATGTTAGAAAAATTGATGTAAAAATTTGAATAAGTTATCTATATTATTTCAAAAATATGTAAGAATAGAATCTGTAGAAAATTAAATGTAGTTTCTAAACTACTAGGTTTATTTATTTTTAAATCTATTTGGTGAAAATTTGAAATTTCAATGTAGTAGTACTTAAATTTCAAGGAAAAAATAAGAAGTAGGTGTCTATCTGACCACCCTAACCACAATAAAATGATAATATTTTTTTATAATATTTTAGATATAAGTAGAGGACTCATGTCCCAATGTGATGGATATTTTTTTGTAATTTTTTTACAAGTAAATAATTAATTATGATTTTTTTATTTCAACTTTTAAAAAATATAAAAACTCGTATGTTTGACCACCTTAACTTTGTCAAAAAAAATCATTTTTTTAATCCTATAGTATGCGAAGCATACAATGTAGCACATGTTTTAGATTCAAAAAACTTGGTATCGTTTGAAAGCTATAGATGTTTTTCAATCAACCTATCAATCAAGACTTTAGTCATAATTCAAATAGAAAATGAATAATAATTATTTATCAAATTCAAAGTAAAGAATAATTAATATTGATGGAAAGCTTATAATCTTCTTTAAAAACCCTTTTTGTTTCATCAATTTTGGGTAAAAATAAAGTCATCATCCACATGGGTCATCATATCACTTACATATAGCCACTTTTTGGCCCATCATGATCTTGCACATACTCGAATATCAAATACACAAATATATTAAGTAAAATTCATTAGTTAAAATATTTATTATATTAACTACATGTAGGTTTGACTAAATATACTGGCACTAGGAGGTGTTCCCTCAAAACTTCCAATATTAGCTTATTCAACATCAAAAATCACATATTAAAATACCATTCATAAAACAATGCTATTAGTATGTAATAAATTATAATTATTTACTAGTTACATACCTCAACGGTAGGTGAAGTGGAGAAATAAGTAGGTGTAGGGATGGTGTGTCTGGTATCAACACTGTGACCCTGCAATTTTATTAAAATCATAAAAATAAATTAGTTAATCTTGCATTTCAAAATCAAAATTTAATAAATTAAATTTAATGAACACACTAACTTTTACCTGAGTATCAATGCCATAGGCCTCATACAAAATTTTAGTTTTCCTTTTCATCTCCATAGTTGTATAAAAATCCTATGTACCAGCCTCCTGAGTGTCGGTAGGGTCATATGAACAACTCGCCCCACAAGATTGACACAAATGGGATCGAAGCCCACCACTCGAAGACTCCCCTAGATGAAATTGCATAATAGGATTGCCATGCTGGATGACACTCTAGGTCAAAGAGTTGATGGCCTACAAAGTCTCTAAATTGACACTCTCCTTCATGATGAAAAGGATAACAATGTGCTCATGAGGTGGCCTAGCGTGATTTCATCCCCCTTGTCATGTAGGATCTGACTATGCACTGGGTCTATCTTGTGCCAACCCACTACCTCTTGCCTGGAAGTCCCTCATATCAAAATAATTTTTGATTTTGTTCAAGATGAACTCACAATATAGTTTCCTAAGGAAATACTGCGAGACTTCACAATTGTTGCATGGTGGGTAATCAAAAACCATGTACCACCTATCCCAAAAAAATTTCCTAATCTATTGGTGATGGCACCAATGAATAGGAAACCTCATCGAATTGAGGAGCTAAGATTTTCATTTGTGTGTGGGTCAGTGAATAATGAGCATAAATCACCTTTTGTAATTTTTTAATTTTTATTTCTTTATATGATAAGTTATCTTTCAAATAAGCCCTATCATCTTGCCTCCTATCCTACCAACCAATTAATTGTTTACTAATTGAATCTACATGTTTTAAAATTTCTTTCAGTGAATTTTTTAGGGTCATTCTTTATGCGGTTGAACCATTTGGATCTTTCAACCTCCTAATTAAATCCTCAATTTGTTTTTTATTGTTCTCAATTTCACTCATTAATTTTTGTTGAGCACCAAGAGGATGTTCAAGGATTGGTGGAGTAGATTGAGGTTGTGGTTGATTAGGTTGAGGATTTTGTTGTTTTTATTATTGTTGTGCTTGTGGAGGATTTTTTTCCTCTTTTTCTTATTGTGCTTATTCAAGATTTTGAGGAGGCTTTGCAAGTCAATTAACATCTCCTACAAATTCAAAAAAAAATATAAAAAACAACCTAAAACTAACAAATTCAAAAAGAAAATGAAGAATCCTTACCTTAGACCTCCTCGTCAATGTGGAAACATCTTGGTGATGAAACAACAATTTTTGATGAAGAATTATGCATAATAACTCATCCTAGAATGCGAGCATGAAATATTGTGGTTTTGGCCACACTAAACAATTTTTTTATTTTAATAGGCCATAATGCAAGCATGTTATAATTCACTCACATTATGGGCTCATTATGGTCGAGCCTTAGGCTTGGAACACAAATCCATAATGCAAGCGCGTTATAACGTGCTTTTGTTATGAGTTTTCAAAAAAAATTTAAAAAGTTGGCCACAAGATGGCTATCCATCTTTGTCCACTCACCCCATAGCCACTTGCTTGTATTTATGAGTGCATACCGACCATGTGCATATGTGTCTCGCTAGGTTCTCACCTAATGGATAGACTAAGGTTTCACAAGCCCATGTGAGCATGCATTTGGTTTCCATAGTGGACATCATGTTCCATTTGTAAACATTTTTGGACATACAACTTAGATCTAATCCACAACGTGTAGGACAAATAGTCGAAGCTTGATCCATCCCTTTTGTTTTTTTTTCTTTCTTCTTTATGTCTTTGCTAGTGTATGCTTGTGTCTTATCATTGCTCCTTACATCATTTTCATGTGTGTTCTTTTGAGCCTATGTTGCTTTTACATAGGATCTTGGTCTTGAGGGCTTGTGCAACCCTCTTGGTCATTGCCATCCTATCTTACTAGCATTGGTACACTTGAACCCCCCTTAATGCTCTTTTATCTACTTTAGTGTGATTTTGAAGGAAATTCGTCCTCTCACTAAATTTGGGGCTAAATTAAGTGTAAAAAAATGTCATCCTTTACATTTTCAAAATTATTTGGTCTCTCCCTACTAAAAATTGGGCTTCTTTATCCTTTATTTGGTCTTATTTTGCATCCACGAGCCTTAATTAATGCATTTTTCTGAGGATAATCCTAACATACATCAAGTGACCAATAAAAATTTAATGATTTTGGATTGTATGGCCCATATTTAGTGATCTAGGACTCATACGCCACATTGGGCATAAGGGTTCCAACTAAGTTTTGAGGCCTAGATCTCAGTTTAGCATAAAATTAAACATTTCTTGAAAAATGCATCCCAAGCTTAGCCTAATGGGACTCATACACCTCAACTAGCATATGATTCCGACTTATCTTTGACCTAAATTGAATTCAAATTCCTGGTGGGATTTTATTCTCCTAGATCTAATGTCAGCTTCTAGTGTTGTAATTTCAAGAAATTTGGTGTAAAAAAGTATAAATATAGTCATTTCACTCATTTTCTCTAAGAAATTTTGCAAGTCATCTAGCACCCTTTTGAGATCAAGAATTATAGAAATTCAAGAGTTCACAAGAGCATTCAAGAGTGATTATTATGAATTTTGGAGCATTATTCAACTATCAAACATCATGTCAAAGTCATCATGCATCATTTTTATTTTTTATCTAACATTTGTGATGTAGGGTTTTATGATTCAAGAAAGGATTCAATCTGAGATCCATATCATTCAAGAAAGAGTCAAGATATACATTCATGCTATCCATTTCATACATTTTTTCAGCCTTTTCTTCAAGGGTTTGTTGAGTTGCAACATTGCATATTTGTTCATTCATCATTCCTTCATTCTATTTGATTTGATTTCAATGTTTGAATACTAAAATGGGGTTTGACCAAGGAAAACACCTATCCACTAACAAAACAACATTTTCCCCTTTCTTTGATGTGTGATAGTAGATCTAGGTGATTTTGGTTAGCAATCCATCGAAGAGCAAGTTCAAAGAAATTTTTTGAGTTGTCAAAGTTGTCATCCACAAATTACAAGATCACAGAAAGTCCCCTACAAGTTGAATTTCAATGATTTAGACTCGAAGATTTGATAGGTTGGAAGCTACAAGAAAGCATCATAAGATACCAAAGTTCTAGAGAAACCTTCATACTAGGACTAAATCGCCACTTTTGGTGTATGAGTCCAAGTATACCAATTTTGAAACTTTTTATGTAGTTCCTGATTCAGTAGTTCTAGATTCTGATTTTTGTCTGAGAGCCTAAACTAGGACTAGATCACCCCTACTAGTGTATGAGTCCCAGTGTACATCAAAAAATATTTATAGAAATTCAGACCCTCATTCAAGCATCTTCAATTTCCAAGTGCACTTATGTACTTAACCAGTTTACTATTCTGATTTAGGTTCATTTCTAGCTCATTTGTCTGAGTCTTAAATATCATTTACATTTGTTGTCTTTCTAAGCCCTAGCTTGGTGGTGAATTCAACTTTATTATCTAATATGAATACCCTAGGACAAATTATTACAGATTTTTTACTTGCATTCTACCTTTGGATTGGGATCTCTGGGGTTTCGTTGAGTAAAACTTGGAGAAAATTAGTTGTTCTATGTCTTAAAGCATAGGAGTGTACAATTTTTGACATTTCATAGTAAAAAATGTGGTTTGTACCAACCGCAACCTATTGCAGTTAGACCTTGGGATTTAGTGAGTATGAATTTTCTAGGATTTCTTAGAACTCAAAGAGGAAATGATTTTATTTTCATAGATATGGATAGATTCCCAAAAATGGTCATTTCATTCCTTGAGAGAAGAATAGTGATGCAACAAATATATAGCTAATTTTTTTTTTTAAGTTGTGTGGTTACATGGTCTACCCAAGAGTATAGTATCTAATGGATACATGAAGTTTGTGGGACATTTCTAGCAAATTCTTTGGAAGAAGTTGGGCATCCAAATTAGTTTTAGCTCATCTCAGCATCCTCAAATAGATGGTCAAATAGAATTAGTTAGCATTAGCTTGGGAAATATGTTGAAGTGTCTTATCAGAAACATACCTTGTAATTGGGATATGGCTTTAGCATAGGAAAAAAATTCATATAATGATTATCCAAATAGGAGTACAAGTTTGAGCCCGTTCTACATTGTCTATGATTTGAATCCAAGGGGTGTATTTGAACTCATATATCCTGGTAACTTTGAGAGAAGAGGTGTAGACGGTGAGGAGTTTCCCAAATGTATTCATGACCTTCATGAAGAATTCAAATTGCATATTGATGGGAGAAACCAAAAATACAAGTATTATGTTGATAAGATGTGCAAATAAGTAAATTTTTGGGTTGTTGATATTTTTTTAGCTCATCTCAGGAAGGATATATTTCCAAAAGGTGAATACAACAAACTGCAAATTTAAAAGATAGGTCCTTGCAAGATTCTTAGAAATTTTTCTACTAGTTCTTACGAGATAACTCTTCCTTCGGACATGGGTATCTTGTCCATCTTGAATGTGGTTTATCTCTATCCTTACAAAGGAAAGGAACTTGATAGAATAGTAGACACAAAGATGATTCCAAGATGGGAACAACAAGTGACCAAAGCAGATCTTATTGACATTGAGTGTATCTTGGAGAGGCATTTTTTAAAGAAGACCCAAGGAAAGGAACATTTCAAGTACTTGGTGAAATGAAAGGATCATCCTTTGGAGGATTTTGCATGGTTAAAAACTATAGAGATCTCCAAATATGGTCATAATGTTGATGACATCATGAGCAAGAGCTCACGATTTTGTTCTGTTTCTAGGGAATCCTGATTGTGAAGCATCAACCTCCTTCATTCTACTTTGTTTTGGTTTTTTTTAGTCTTGCTTTTGGTTTGTATTTTCTTGAGGGGGGCATGGTCAGGCAACATGGAAAATATCTTCTAACTCCCACATAGATATTAACAAATGAAAAAAAATTAAAATTTTGTTATGGTGAACAAACCCCATGCGACTAGAGAGAAAACAATGAAATTATTAATTTAGTTAAATCTAAAACAATTTTAGCATGGAAAGGCAACTGTAAAATTTTGATAAAGGAAGTAGTTAGCATTTAGTTTCAAAGTGTAGTAAGTGGCATGAAGAACATAAGAAAGATAGCAAGAGACTTGTCAGGATAATAGAAAACATATTTCACATGGAGAAGATAGTTGTTGTTCTCGGGTGGAGAAAAGATGGATGAGAACATATTTTGGGCACATAAGAAGTGATAGCTAAATTTTGTCTCTATCGTATTGAGTCTCTCTTCATTTACTGCTTGGAAACTAATTGTTGAGCTTTGGTATTTATTCCTTGAGCATTATTTTAAGTTTTGGAGCCGAGTGCTATTTGGATATATTTTCTTCATATTTCTTCATGGTATCTTGTTATGGGAACACTATAAGTCAAAAAGAAGGAAAATTTTGGTTTTTCTTTTATAATTGTTCCTTGTTGTCTCAAGTGGTGTTGATATAAGTATCTAAAATTATTGGTTGGCTGTGTAAATTCCTTTGTTATATTTCCTTTACAAAATTCAATGGAGTATCCTTTATTGTTGTTTTAATGTGCAATTTTCTAATTTACTGCTAATTCAAGCATAATGGTATATTGATAAGTTGGAAGGTGGTATCAAAATATCCATTCAATTATTTATGTTATTGGTTTTGGAATTTTTCTTATCATATATGCATGGAAAAATATTACACTAAGGTATTTAATCACACACACTCAAGAGGAACACCTCCATAATCTTTATTGTTATTTTAATTTGCAAGATTCCAATTTACTCCTAGTTTGAGCATAGTGGTATATTGATAAGTTGGAAGGTGGTATCACAACCTCTAGTTAATTATTTGTGTTCTTGGTTTTGGAATTGTTCTCATCATATATGCATGAAAAAATATTATATACTAAGGTATTTAATCACACACACTCAAGAGGAACACTAAATTTAAATGCTTTTAATGTTCAAATATACCTTAAGATGCATATATCTAATCATGTAGATAAATAATTAAAACTAATGCAAGGCATTGATGAGGACAATAGTCTAACACAACTTGCAAATGCATGGATAACTTTTGAAGTGGGTGGTTAATAGTCCAATATGTGTATTTAATTTATCAAGACATTAATGAAAAGTATCAAAAAGCTATTTCTATTTAAAATAGGAGAGCTATTTGTTGTATGCATATGAGAAAATTCAGTGCAACTGATATAATATTACTAGAAAAATTGAATATGGATGCCAAGAATGTTGATAATCTTATACTTGAACTAGTGGTTGGAAAAGTTCATTTTGGAAAACCACTAAAAATGAAATTTGTACCATCCAAAAAAATTCTTATCAAGTGTGCCTCTATTGTAGAAGAGAATTTGGATAGGTTTATTCAAGTTGTTATATAAAATATGTACATTAGAGGATGAAGGATCTCTATCATCTCAAGTTGGATTCTCACTTTGTGATGGTGCTTTTGTATGAGAAACATATATATTTTAATATTTTTTTATGTGTTATTCATTGATGCTAATAAATTTGAAGAATGCATATATCATGAAGTTTTCTTTTTATGAAGACAAGGGATTTTGTAAATTGAATATGTATTGTTTCCCAAACAGTTTCAGATTTGTGATTTGGGAAATTCTACACTTTTGAGGGTCATAACACAACTTGACACAACATTGGATTATTTTCCAATAATTTGAGGGATTTGTGCTTTGGGAGTTGGGGAGGTGGTAATCTAGGAACTCAAGAATTATACTCTAGAGCTACACCCTTCGAAGCTATTGTGAAGTAGCTTGATGGAGTTCCATCCAATTTGGGATTTGTTTCTTCAAAGAAAATCTTCTCAAAAATGTGTATTGTTTTGTGTAATCAACATGTTTTTTAAAATGTTCTATTTGTTCTATGCAAACCTTATAGGGAGGTCTCTTGCCAAGGTGAAAATTGAGATTTCAGAGGTACATTTGCAAGAATAATATACTAAGAGGAGAATGCTAGTTTAGTTTATTATTACATGTTTTATCAACCATTAGTATTTGGTTATGGTTGTTATAGTTTATTATTACAACTAAATTTCCTCATTGTTTTAAATATGTTTTTTTTTTCATCAAGTAAACAAATGAGCATTTATCTTTCAATAATTTAGACAATTGTATTATAAATTGTCAAAGCTTTTGTGTATTTCCTTTGCATATAGTTTATTTTATTAAGAAAAAATATTTTATTTTATTATGTTCAAAATACATGTACATTTAGAATTTTATACACATTCATGATTTAAACTAGAAACATTTGAATTTATTATGTGTGAATTATAGTTTATTCTTTTTATAATAGATTTTTTCATTATCTCAAATCATTCTTCTTAAAAAATTATTTATTTTATTCCTTGATCTCTATTCCATCTTTGTTATTTCTACTTTTTTCAATATTATTAGAGAATATAATGTTTTGATATATATATCTTATGAGTAAGTCCTTACCCCTACAATTAATAACAATATATTTATAACACATTTATTTTTTGTGGCTTTAAATTATTTCATTTAAAATTTACATATAATTATATAATATACATGATATGAAAATGACTTGAATAATTAATCTATTAGTACAACCATATCAACGTAATCTATAATAACCTAAATATAGGTATTTCTAGTTACTACCATTAATAATCCACTCCCTTAATTTTCTTTTAAATAGTACATATTAATTATCAACTTAACTTTATTAATGTTTATTTAAATGAAAAATAAAGAGGTTATTAATTTCAAAATAATGCAAGGATTGTGAAATATTATCGAATATGTAATTCTTAGATGTTCTTAATTGGTATATTATATAAAGAAATTCAATTAGAGATGTAGTAGATTTAAAAAATATAATAAAAATGTGTAAAGATTTTTTTTTTGTTATTAATCTCTTATTTAATATCTATTTTGGAATTTATATTTTAGACATGAATTGTAAATATATATTTATATAACTAGTTTTTATATTTCATTAAAATTATCAGTTAGATAAATAAATTTCTCATAATTTAACATATAGATAGATAGCACAAATGATAGATTATAAAGGATGGAAAAAAAATCCAAAGTAGTATAAAATGCAAAAGTACAATATATTTAAAAATTAGAATTTGTAATTATAAATGATAGAATTTAAATGATCTAGTAAAAAAATTCAACTAAAAATATTTTTCTCATAATAAAATTCTCATAGAAATATTTTATTAAAGAAATTTCTTAGACAATATAGAAGAAAATATTAAATAATTTTCTTGAAATAATTAAATAAATAGCATATACAATTTATATGTACAATACTATTGTTTATTTATCTTATAATGAGAATCACATTTATTTATAATGATCATGGTTTATATAATGAAAATGAAAATATAGCCTTCATTTTTTTTATAATCATTTTATTTTGAGGCTAGAAGGTGCATTCACCCTTAGCCTCCAAGTTGGAATAGCAAATAAATGTACCTTTCTAGGAATGGTGGCTCCAAAAGATTCTTCCATGTCTAATTCTCCTTCAGTTCTCCAATTAAAATAGTGAAAGAGGTTTGCTAATGTAATCTCAATAGTGGTAGTGGCAATGAAAGAACCAGGGCAACTCCTCCTTCCTGCCCCAAAAGGAATCATCCTTAAATCTGGATCTCTAATTATGTCAAAATCTTTACCCATAAACCTCTCAGGCTTGAATTCCAAGGGATCTTCCCATACTCTTGGATCTATTCCTATTGCCCAAGCATTCACGATAAGCCTTATTTTTGCTGGTATCAAGTAGTCAGCATGAGGTCCCTCTATAATACATGTTTTTGTAGATTCATGGGGCATGAGTAAGGGTACTGTAGGATGTAATCTTAATGTCTCCTTTAAAACACAATGCAAGTATTCCATCCTTATAATATGAGAATCTGTAATTTCATCATCTTTTTCAACTACAAAATCAATTTCTTCTTGTAACTTCTTCATCACATATGAGTTTCTGAGTAACTCACTTATTGCCCATTCCAATGTAGTTGCTAATGTTTCTATTGCACCAATGAACATATCCTATATACATATGAAAATATTTAAACATATAAATAAAAAAATATAATAAATATAAAGTAATGCAACCACTTTAGTAAAACATATTATAAAAACCAATACATCTCTAACAAATAAAGATCAAACATCTAAAAAATGATAGATAATGTATTTTTAAAAATAAGATTAATAATACTTTTTAAAGATTTCTCACATAAAAAAATATTTTGATCTTTTTAATCTTGTAATAATATAAATAAATGAATATAAAAAATAGAAATTATTACACTAGAATATATCATAAAAATTAACATCTTATTCATAAATAAACGTATAAAAATTTAAAAGAAAAAACTAAAAACATATCTTTTTATTTTTTAAAAGAATATTGTTAATACTTAACCTTTCAAATATAAAAATAATAATCCTTCTAAAAAGATTCAAGAACGAGGATGAGTTAGTACTTTTTGACCTCTCCAATTTTAATCTATTATAAAAGTTAAACGATTGAAGTATTTAGTATATTCCTTCTAATGAACATAGGGCACAAAATTACTAATAAAAAAATATATGGACTTGTACTTTACATTTTCTTCAATATGTCACATAAACTTATGAAGAATTTCATATTGACATAATAAAAGTGTTTAAGATTAAATTTTTTTAGAAAATTTCGGTAATATTCAAATTCAAATGCAAAATATTTATTACAATCATCATAAAAATAAGATATAATATAGCATAGGATTTCACATTTCATTTTTTTTATACAATATAGCATAGCACAATTCATTTTTTTTTATGATCTTTTAGGTGGCTCAAATATAAGAAAAATTAAATAAATTTTACATTATTAAAAGTTATCTGATTTTTATTCTCTTAATAATTATTATAATTTTATATTTTTTAATATTTAAAAAAAACATTATATGTTTAAATGATTAATTTTTATGATTTGCTATGTCAAATTGTTAATTTTAAGAATATTTTTTATTGGAAATCTATATGATAGATTAATTTTTTAATATGCTTATTTTATGGTCTACAATACAATTTTCAATCATTATACTACTTCAAACATCAAATATAATGTTAACCAAATAAAATGCTTTACATAAAATTTATGTAGACTAATTAAATTATCACATTCAATTAAACATAAAATTATGTTATATAAGAAATTTGAAGAGTATAATTAGAATTAGAGAATGTAATGCAATTTTTAGGAACATTAAAAGTAGTTGTAAAATTACAATAATGATAACCTTGTGTCAATCCTTTCCATATCTAAATCCACAACCCCTTAAATAAAAATGTGTAATTATAACATTTATCCTTAAATGACACAAAATTTTCTAACAATTCAAATCCCACAAAATTACAATTGTGAATCAAACTTGACTCCCTGTTTTTATGTAATTGATGATTGACTTACCATGAATATATTCTTGTTGTCTTCTAACGTTCATCCCATGAAATTTTGATCGTAAATCTGATTTGACTACCTAGATTTGAGTGCAATTAAAGATTGACTAGTCATATTGATAGCCTTCTTATCTTCTAGTGCGATTCTCATCTCTATCCCCCAAAATTGTTTACTAATGAAGCTTATTCTTATATTAATTCCAAATTTTTAACTAAATCCTATAAAATACATATAATGAATCTAACCTAACTACTAGTGAAATTCATGATTGACTTACTATGATGAGAACTTTCTTATTTTCTACAACGATTTATATATTATCCTTGAATTACTTTAAATTTTTCAACCAATCAAATTTTATAAAAATAAAATTGCAAATCTAATCTAACTCATGTCCTCATGCGGCTGCTTAGCTTATTTTGGCTAGCAACCACTGCTCAACTTATTTAGGAGTTATTTGTGGAGCTGATGGCCCCATGAATACTTAGTTTTTCTGCTTATTTTTAAACAGCCAGCTAAAATTTCTATTAATAGTATTAATAGTAATTTGTACAATAAAAAATTAGAAAAAAAAAACAAAATCAAATATTAAAAAAAAGGGAAATAAATTTGTGGAACGACATGAATTTTTAGAAATATGCAATTGCTGCTTATTTCCAGCCCCCCCTCTTTTTTCAATTCCAAATTATCTTTTCCCAAAAATAAAATTTATGCATGGGAACACCCCTGCTGATTAAATTTAAGTAGAAAATAGAGTTAAGTAGCCGCATAGGAACATGAGATAAGTACCAAACTTTCAGACTTACCATAAAGATAATCCCCAAATCACCTCCTCACAAAAATTAAGCCTAAATTATTTCAAACTTTCCAACCAAGCAAATCCCACAAAATTAAAACTTAGATGCAATTAAGAATAAACTTACTAAAATTATAGCCTTCTTGTCTTCTAATGTGATTTTCTCGTCCATATCCACAAGTACATCAATCAAGTCCTCATGCTGCTGCTCCTCCTTGCTACGCCTCCGCTTACGGTCCACATGTAGATCTATTATTTTGCCGCAGACAGCATCCATCTGCTTGTGAACATTCTTCATACGTCGCCTCAGCCCTTGCAAGTCGAGCCACTCTAAAAACAAGGAATGAGATCGCCAATATTCACGGTTCCCGCCAACGCAGCAGCTTTACCAGCCAATTCCTCAAACGCGTCAACGCCCAAAACTTGGTGGGCATTTGTACTGCCCGTCAACATTCGCCAGGTCAAGTCGAATGTGTAGCAAGAAATGGTGTGGCTCACATCCACGCTCACTCTCTCCTCCTCACTCTTCCCCCAAATGGATCGCACCATCGCCCACGCCTCTTCCTCCCGCATGCCTTTAAACGATTCGATTCTCTTCGCACTCAGCAGCTGCAGAACGCATATTTTTCTTATGTTTCGCCAATAAGCACCGTACGGAGCGAACACGATATCCTTGTGATCGTAAAATATGTATTTTCCAGCGGCAGAAAGGGGCCTGCTGGCAAAAATCAAGTCGTTGATTTCCAGAAACTGCTTCGCTGCCTCAGATGACGATGCAACCACGACGGGAACTGAACCCAACCTCAGCGACATTACTGGCCCATATTTCTCAGCCAGCCGCTGCAGACTACGGTGAGGAAGCGCTCACAACTGATGGAAGTTTCCTATGATGGGCAGCGGAATTGGTCCTGGCAAAGCCAATCTCCCATTGTTTTTTCCCACCGATCCCAATACAATGGACAACAACAAAGTAAATACTAAAATTGTATACCCTATTGCAGAAAAACTCATATTCATGAAATCCATTTCTGCGCAAACTAAGAAATGAAAGCTGCTGATTCACTTTAGTGGAATGGAAGTCAGTATATAGGGCTAAAAAGATAAGGAGACAAGGAGACAAGGCGAAGCTTTAAATTCAGCCACTCGTCTTTTTCAATTATTATATTTTCTTAATATAATTAAAATATCTAAAAATATCAATGAACGATCACGGATATCTGTTGAAGTTGTTTTATTTTATTTATGGTAGATATGGACACAAAATTTTACTGTGTTTGTATTATTAGTTTTTGGTAATACAATGAACAAATGGATAGTGTAGGTATATTTTGTTTTTTTTATGTACACTTTATTTTTAAAATATTATCTATTATGAAATATTGATATTTTGGAGTGTACGTGGTTGTCAAATTTCATATGAAGGATAAGAGTATTTGCTAATGCACTTCTCCATCAGAATCTACATGTTGTCATTTTAAAATATCTTTAAATATTAATAAATGATAAAGAAATATTCTTATCAATTTTATATATTATATTATTAAATATATAACTTTATAAATATCTCAAAAAGTACCAGAATAATTTGAAAGTGATAAACTGGTTACGTTGTTTTGAAGAAACATATATAACATTAATTAAACCATAAAAAATAATTTATCATCTCATAAAAACTTATCAGTAGGCTTACAGACTTAAATTCTTTTTGAATAATCATATCATTCAGTTTGATTACGGAGAATCTCTCATACATTGTCAACTCCCATAGCTCGAAGAAAAACTTTCTAGGCTTATGGGCTTAAATTCTTTTTGAATAATCATATCATTCAGTTTGATTACGGAGAATCTCTCATACATTGTCAACTCCCATAGCTCGAAGAAAAACTTTCTAGGCTTACAGGCTTAAATTCTTTTTGAATAATCATATCATTCAGTTTGATTACGAAGAATTTCTCATACATTGTCAACTCCCATAGCTCGAAGAAAAACTTTCTTTTATCTGTTATCGTATATGTTCTTTTATGGCTATCGCTGCTTAATTATCAATTTGGGCCTATAAAGAGCAAATATTAAATGGAGAGCAAAGATGTTGATAACTCAGCTTCGGACTAGCTCACATCATCTTAGATGTGAGACGAGCAAGTGGGTGGTTCCTAAAGAAGAGTGGGAAAAAAAAATATATCATTTTTGTGATATGGGATCGGTGGATACAGAATGGCACTTTGTTATGGAGTGCTCAGCCTATAAAGATATTCAGGCCAATCATGAAGACACTTTACAAGTTGATAACTTAAATACCTTGTTTGAAGAGGAAAGGGTGGTCAAATCGACAAACTACATCATCAAAATTCACTGCCATAGAACTGACCTCGAATGAAAATCTCAATCTATTTAGGATCTTTTCTTTTGTTGACCATCCTATGTTATTAAAATATTTCATTTCATTTCAATGCTGCCAGTAAATAATTTAGAGTTTTATTCTCAAGCTTGCAAGAATCCAATATGAAAAATTTCCCCTATAGCTTTGCTGACATTAATTTTCGTTGTCGTTGTCATACTAATAGATGACCATCGTACTTCTATTCATTCACAGCCACGAAATTAAGTAGGACGCCCAGTGGGTTTGTACCCGCATTTTGCTGAGTTGTAAGAATAATAACTGCACACTCGATGTACGACATCTTCATTAACCGCGTTGTTTCTGCTACAGGGTTTAGGCATAATCTTCCAAGTCATTGATGAAGGGTTAAATGGTGCCTATCGGAAGTTTTCAGCTTTTATCAACAGTCTATTATATCTCTTCATTAATGTGTTAAGTATCTTAACTTCAAGGTCAACCGTTCAGTATGGCAGTCGATCTATCAGTAACCATTGAATGTATGGTAGTTAAAGTTTAACGGTTAAAATTTGGTTGGATTTCATTATTAAGAGACAAGTTTACAGTGGCTGTTATTTTGAATCAGAAATTTAGTATGCTATGATATTGTTCGATAAAACAACAATGGTGTTTGGTGCTAGAGTTAAATACTTAATTTAGTTGGAGATAATGAAGGATTTTAATTGAATAATGGTGATAGACATCAAAGTTGAGGAAAAAAAATGTCAGCTATCTCAACTATTCATTGCTTTGTGTAGAGGAAAGCTGCATTCCCAAAGTTGTATGGTTGTAACCATTTGGAGTGAGCTCCTAAAAATGTATTTAGTTAAAAAAAAAATCGTTAAAAGAAACAATTATGTTTTCTTTTAAGATAATTTTGAAAAATAAATAGACTTACTTATTCATTGTATTTAATTATAGGAATTGAAAATTGGTTTGAAATTGTTCCATTCTATTTGACTTTAAATCCTTCAATGTGGAGTATTAGACCAATCAATATTCACCATTCCTTTGTCTAATTGCTATTAACTATACATCTAAATATATGGGTCACACATTTTTCATCTTTGAACAATAACAAAATATATAATACTAATGCTCTATTTGTGTAGTGTTGGACAAAGAATAAACACAATGAGATATATAACACAATTCAAAAAGCCAATAAGAATGAGAATGGTAGTGAAACATATAAACACACAACAATTCTAAAATATATAGATTAATATAACCATCTACAAAATTGTACACAATAAAATTACTAAATACTTGTCAAATTTTTAATGTTCATACTTGCAATACAACTAAAACCATGAATAGTGACTAGTTAAATATCAAAATCCACTAGATCTTTGCTACCCACAAGTGATCAAAGACACAAAAAAAATGTAAGACCTTTAGTTGAAAATAAAGAAATAGCTTCTCTTGGGTTCTTCTACCAATTCATGAGGTCATTTAATGTATGTAGGATCACATTAATGGAACTATATTTCATAGTTGTTGAGCCATACACCAATCTTGACATAAAAAAAGAACAGATATTGGTTTTGTTTTCTTTTAATGTTGTATTTTGATGTGATGCAATTAGAGAAAAAGGGTTTATATATGTTGATAAATAAAAAACCAAATAAAATGAAAATAAAATAAAAATAAAATCATTCATTCACCATTAGAAATGACAACATAAGATACACAAACACACACATACATATACATATGGGTATGTGTAGGGAGATGGGGGACCAAAAAGTGGCCACACCACTTTTTATCCCCTATTCAACATTATGTGGGCACATTATAACACACTCACTCTTTTTTTTGCTTTAAAGAAAAAGAATCAAGAGGTTAAGCTCCTCTCAATAATAATTTCTACTTTTCACCATTTTAGAGCACACTCACATTGTAATAGGTCATTCATCACTAATTAGTCTACAAAATTACTGCCACGACATCACTAAGGTCGAAGAGGTAAGTATCTTTAGTTTTTAATGTAAAATTCAATTAATTAGATAGATAGAAAAAGTTTTGAGTGGTTTCTCTTTAATTTTTGGGAATTGAGAACGCCTTACAAGTTGATGAGAATCTATATTCAGCAATTGATGAAAACCCTCCTAAATAAAAACCACAACAAAACCCTCCCACATTGCCTCGATATCCTCATGGGACACAAGAAAACATTATACGGAAAATAAAAAATAATAAAAATGAACTTGAAGCAATAATTAGAAGGTTGAGAGATCCATCATGAACAAAATATGATAGGTCTACCCTCATTGGTTTAGTAGAATCAACTGTCTCTCACATCATATATGTGAGTGGTAAAATCAACACTTGGTCAAACAAGAGGTAAGAATAAAGACAATTTTATGTGGAAAAATTAACCTACAAGAAAATAAAATAAAAATAATATTAAAATCTAACTTGTGTGCATTATTCATTGAATCAATAACTATTCGAGCCATACAAATCACTTCTAGAAGGTTCTCCATCCATTGGTTCCACCACCAAGGGAAAAGTAATAAATATTGGAATAGGTGGTGGATGGTTTTTTTCCATCCTCCATGCAATACTAGTGAGGTCGAGAACAATATTTTTTGAATAAACTTTAATGCAAGAATGTCCTCAATGAGATCTTGAATTACTAGGTAAATGCACAAAGTTGGGTCTACTTCTCATGGAAGTTTTGGACTTAGGAAAAAATGCCTAATTGAGCAAAGTGAAATGGGATCCTACTTTTTTCTGAAATGGGATCCCATTTCACTTTGGGACCCCGAGCCAAAAGAAAGATCCCATATTCTAGAAACGAGATCACATTCTAGAAACAAGATCTCATTTCTTGAAGGATTAATTTTTTTAAAAAAATGGGATCACATTTATGAAAATTTCAATTTTGAGCCCGGTTTCTGCTATGGGCTTCATGTCAGAAGAAAGGATTGGGGAACTAACCCTTACATTTGGACTTGCTTTGACCTACAACTTGAAGGCCATGTCAGTGTCACTATAAAATATTGACTTTGGACATATGTCAGAAGACATTTTTGCAAAACAAATCAAAAAAATTAAAACCCATTATAGATGAGACCGTGTAGATTAAAGATATGTATTTTTTTTTTACAATTGGATTATTTTTCTATTTATTAATTTATTTTTTTACGAAATTGGTCTATAAACTTGAAATAATAGGTTCTCTTATTTTTCTAATAACTTTTTATCTTTTACATTTTTTGAAAGAAAATTTATATGTGAACAATCTTCAAACAATTCTTTTCAATTTGAAAAAAAAATAGGTCTACTTATGCTTGACATACATGAGGATTTTTCAAAACACCAATTATGGCCAATAAAAAATTAATAAAAAAATATTTAGAAAAAATTACAAAACAATATCCTTGACAATCTTCAGTGTCTTACAGATCTTTTCTCAAAAGTATTTAGAAAAAAAAAAATTTATTTAGGTCAAAATATGGTTGACATTACACATGAATGGTATGCTCCTAAAAAAGTGACTTTTAAACAACTATTTTTAGACATGCCTATTGAAAATCAAACTTTATCATCCCGGTATTAAAAAAATTATATATTTTGAAACTAGACTCCAAGTACTACATTTCATATTGCTATTGTTTTTTAATATTCAATCTTTAAGTGCTTCAAATTTTTAGTTCAAATGTGGAAAATTCTAAAAATCAAGAAAAACACTTCCACTTTTGGGCCAAAAACTGGACTCAACTTCATGCACACACCCTATTTTGAAACACAAGATTTCAAAAGTAGAGGTGAGGGATTAACATATGATATTTTGGGGGCACAACATGCCCAAAATCAAGCACCGAGATCTCTGGCTAGACCATAGTTTGATCATATCACTATCCCTTTCATTAATCACATGTATTTTCGTATTTAGTAAATAATGTCATAACTTACTGGTAGCGAATACAAGAGTCAAACATTAATTTTCTATTATTGTGTATCATTTCTCATAATCAACCAAAGTTTGGCTAATGTAATGACAATATGATCCAATATAGATGTTTCTTGCTATTGTCCATGTGCATCCTAATCATCCTCAAACCCATAAGCACAAAGAGAGCTGCATTTTTTATAGAAGAGAGGTGAAATTCATGACTTGGAAGACTTGCCCACATCACTTTATTCTAAAGTCCTAGCATGTTGTAAAAGGGTTTGAGTGAGTGAGCTAATGGATTGTAGGGTCTTGAACTAAACACCCTCCTTGATAATGAAAGGGATAGTGATATGATCAAACTATGGTCTAGCCAGAGATCTCGGTGCTTGATTTTGGGCATGTTGTGCCCCCAAAATATCATATGCTAATCCCTCACCTCTACATTCGAAATCTCGTGTTTCAAAATAGGGTGTGTGCATGAAGTTGAGTCCAGCTTTTGGCCCAAAAGTGGAAGTGTTTTTCTTGATTTTTAGAATTTTCCACATTTGAACTAAAAATTTGAAGCACTTAAATATTGAATATTAAAAAACAATAGCAATATGAAATGTAGTACTTAGAGTCTAGTTTCAAAATATATAATTTTTTTAATACCGAGATGATAAAGTGACTTTTAAACAACTATTTTTAGACATGCCTATTGAAATCAAACTTTATCATCTCGGTATTAAAAAAATTATATATTTTGAAACTAGACTCTAAGTACTACATTTCATATTGCTATTGTTTTTTAATATTCAATCTTTAAGTGCTTCAAATTTTTAGTTCAAATGTGGAAAATTCTAAAAATCAAGGAAAACACTTCCACTATTCCAATAACTATTCCACCCATACAAATCACTTCTAGAAGGTTCTCCATCCATTGGTTCCACCACCAAGGGAAAAGTAATAAATATTGGAATAGGTGGTGGATGGTTTTTCTCCATCCTTCATGCAATACTAGTGAGGTCGAGAACAATATTTTTTCAATAAAATTTAATGCAAGAATGTCCTCAATGAGATCTTGAATTACTAGGTAAATGCACAAAGTTGGGTCTACTTCTCATGGAAGTTTTGGACTTAGGAAAAAATGCCTAATTGAGCAAAGTGAAATGGGATCCTACTTTTTTCTGAAATGGGATCCCATTTCACTTTGGGACCCCGAGCCAAAAGAAAGATCCCATATTCTAGAAACGAGATCACGTTCTAGAAACAAGATCTCATTTCTTGAAGGATTAATTTTTTTAAAAAATGGGATCACATTTATGAAAATTTCAATTTTGAGCCCGGTTTCTGCTATGGGCTTCATGTCAGAAGAAAGGCTTGGGGAACTAACCCTTACATTTGGACTTGCTTTGACCTACAACTTGAAGGCCATGTCAGTGTCACTATAAAATATTGACTTTGGACATATGTCAGAAGACATTTTTGCAAAACAAATCACAAAATTAAAACCCATTATAGATGAGACCGTTTAGATTTAAAATATGTATTTTTTTTTTACAATTAGATTATTTTTCTATTTATTAATTTATTTTTTTATGAAATTGGTCTATAAACTTGAAATAATAGGTTCTCTTATTTTTCTAATAACTTCTTATTTTTTACATTTTTTGAAAGAAAATTTATATGTGAACAATCTTCAAACAATTCTTTTCAATTTGAAAAAAAAAAAGGTCTACTTATGCTTGATGTACATGAGGATTTTTCAAAACACCAATTATGGCCAATAAAAAATTAGTAAAAACATATTTAAAAAAAATTACAAAACAATATCTTTAACAATCTTCAGTGTCTTACAGATCTTTTCTCAAAATTATTAAGAAAAAAACTATTTTATTTAGGTCAAAATATGGTTGACATTACACATGCATGGTATGCTCCTGAAAAAGTGACTTTTAAACAACTATTTTTAGACATGCCTATTGAAAATCAAACTCTATCATCTCGGTATTAAAAAAATTATATATTTTGAAACTAGACTCTAAGTACTACATTTCATATTGCTATTGTTTTTTAATATTCAATATTTAAGTGCTTCAAATTTTTAGTTCAAATGTGGAAAATTCTAAAAATCAAGAAAAACACTTCCACTTTTGGGCCAAAAACTGGACTCAACTTCATGCACACACCCTATTTTGAAACACAAGATTTCAAATGTAGAGGTGAGGGATTAACATATGATATTTTAGGGGCACAACATGCCCAAAATCAAGCACCGAGATCTCTGGCTAGACCATAGTTTGATCATATCACTATCCCTTTCATTATCAAGGAGGGTGTTTAGTTCAAGACCCTACAATCCATTAGCTCACTCACTCAAACCCTTTTACAACATGCTAGGACTTTAGAATAAAGTGATGTGGGCAAGTCTTCCAAGTCATGACTTTCACCTCTCTTCTATAAAAAATGCAGCTCTCTTTGTGCTTATGGGTTTGAGGATGATTAGGATGCACATGGACAATAGCAAGAAACATCTATATTGAATCATATTGTGATTACATTAGCCAAACTTTGATTGATTATGATAAATGGTACACAATAATAGAAAATTAATGTTTGACTCTTGTATTCACTACCAGTAAGTTGTGACATTATTTACTAAATACGAAAATACATGTGATGATAAAATTTGATCCTCTCAACCATATTTTTAATAAAACGGATTTATCAGGACACTTGGCTAAATGGATTATGTTGTTAACAAACTTTGACCTGAAGTTTGTTTCACAAAAAGCAATTAAAGGAAAATCCTTAACCAACAATTTAGTTGATGCTCCCTCACCCTTAGCATTACCTAATGTAAAAAAATTCCCTGATGAGAATGTGTGGACTATTCAAAAAGATGGAAAAGCATGGGAATTATACTCTGATGGATCTAAGTGTAGAACAGGCTCTGGCACTAGAATTATAATAATTTTGCCTATAGGAAAGCCTATTCCCTTATCATATCATTTAAATTTCTTATGCACAAACAACACAGTATAATATAAAGCATTAATTGCTAGATTGCACATTATTTTAGCTTTGGGAGTTCAAAATGTCAAGATATTATGTGATTCTTAGATAGTCATTAAGTTAATAAATGGGATATATCAAGAAAAACATGAAAAATTATCGAAATACAAGGATCTCACAATAAATTTGTTAGGGAGTTTTGAATCATTTACCATTGACAACATCCCACGAAAGGATAATTGGCATGCGGATCCAATGGCAAGTGCAACTTCACTTATATCACCTCAAGATCCTTCAAAATATTTCACATTTATTATTCACCCAATTATGAAACCATAGATTGAGTCCAAGATTGAAGATGTATTAATAACAACTATGGAAAGCTCTAATGAATGGAATTTCATTGATATTTAACTATTTAAAAGAGGGTACCTTTCAAGAGCTGGCAACTAAAAATATTTGAGATTGTCTTTGCAAGCTTGCAACTAAGTATATCATTCTCACCAATGTATTATATAGAATATCTTTTAATTGTCTTTTACTTAGATGTCTTAAAGAATTTGAAATCCACATAGCACTCGAAGAAGCTCATGTGAATGCCTTTGTTGGTCATTTTGGAGGAAGATTATTAGTGCAAAGACATGTTTGCATGGGATATAACTAGCGACATCTAGAAAAATATGGCTATGAGTATGTTAAGAGATGTCACAAATGTCAAGAACACAACAATTTGATTCATGCTCTTGCTTCTGAGCTTCAAGCCCAAATTCCTATTTGGCCATTCTCAGTATGGGAACTAGATTTAATTGGAAAATATCACCACCTTCATCTGTTGGACATGCCTTTATAATCACCATGGCATATTATTTCACAAAATTGGTAGAAGCTATTCCTCTTCGATCAACAACTGTTGATGTGATATGTTGTTCATATTGGAACACATCATTGCTCGCTTTGGACTTCCTTCCACATTAATTTCAGACAATGGAACATCATTTAAGAATAATGATGTGAAGAAATTCCTTGAAACATTTAATATCCAACATCAATTTTCAACACCTTATTACCCACAATCTAATGGTTAAGCAGAATCAACTAATAAAAATATCAAACAAATTCTAAGAAAGACAAAAAAAAATATAACAAGGATTGGCACACATAATTGACATATATGTTATAGGCTTACCATACTAGCATATCAAAAAACTCCTTTGGAACTACACCTTATAACCTTGTTTATGGTAGTGAGGCAATTATGCCCTTCGAGTTAGAAATCCCCACATTAAGGATTTCTCTTCAAGGACTTATTGATGACAACACTTATAAAGAATGATTGCACTAGCTTGAGATGCTTCATGAACAATGCATTAACTCTCTTGAGCATCTCCAAGATTATCCTAGAAAATTATAGCGTAATTATAGTGATCATGTCATCCCTCCTAATTCAACAAAGGTGATGTAGTCTTATATGAAAATCAACATAACATTAATGGTGACTCGACTGAAAAAGAAAAATTCAGTCCTAATTGGTTTGGACCTTATTTAATTAATGAAATTTATGGGTCTAGTGCATACACATTAACAAAAATGGATGGAAAACCTCTCAAAGACCCTATTAATGTTGTGCATGTGTGTTAGTATTATGTCTAACCCTCCTTAAATAGTATCAGTGATAAAGCAGTGGTGATAGAGTTAGTGGATAGTACTCCATGTGCTCTCGCATTGCTTTGTTCTTGACAAATAGTTAGTTGTGTTTCTTGAACACTAAAGTGATTATATAATTCATTTTAAAGTAATTACTATAGGTTTCATGCTATTTAGGTCCATCTTGTATGTTGTGTTAGATTAGATCCTTATATGCATTTAATATTCTTTAAATTAGATCATAGGTGCATTTAGTTTAGTATAACATACTTAATCAAAATGTTGCATCTAAGAGAAACTAGAATAATTTTTAATTAGATCACATAAAACATGTTAAATCATGGAGACATTTATTAAATAATCTTAAAAAGGTTATTTAATTAATCACATTGTCATTTTACATTCAACACATAAAAACAAGTAATAAAACACCAAATGCACATGTATGGGTAAAAGCAAGAAGTTGGGTCCACAAAGAGGGGATGTTTCAGCCAAAACAAAATAAAAAATACAAGAAATGTGTATGTGTTTTTAAAAAATGCGTACAAGCTTTGGTTCGGGTACCCAAGCATTAATCCAAACGTGTATGCATTCAAATTTGGGTACACAACCGAAAACATGTACGCTTTTTAAGAATGTGTACACATTCATAACATGTACGTGTTTTGGAATGCATACACATTTTTCAAAGCTATTTAATTTTTTAAATTAACGAACTATGTAATTCATTTTCACAGTTCATTTGGTTGTGCCTGAGGGAGAGCAAAGATAGTGTACACATTTTGAGAGGACCCATTTCAACCAATTTTTCACTGCCATCTCCTCACGTCGACATAACCGACCTTAACGACCTCTAGGTTGGTTGAATTCTTCTTTTTTTTACTTTATATCTTGCATTTATATTTTGTAACTGTTATTTAGTTTTTGTTTGTTTTGTTTGTTTTTTAACCCTTAATCCTAGGACCTAAACCCTAAAACCTAAACCTAAAACCCTTAATCTTAGGACCTAAACGTCCTAAAACCTAAACCTAAAACCTAGAACCCTAGGTAAGAGTAGCTATCTTGAATCTTGATGTTTTTCCCCTTAGTATTGATCATGTTTCAATTAATGTATATCATCAAATTTGGCTATAGTTTGATTATCAAGTGATAGAGATAGAAAAATAAGTTTATGACCCTCTTTCAAGGGATTCACTTAGTAAACCAATGACATATAGATCTAACTCAAAAATATTTATAATTTCCACCCCATTTATTAAAGGTAAATAACATAAAGTACCTAGATGAATTATGACAAATACATCATCCTCTAGAAATTTTTGATGTAGAAGCACTTATACAACTCAACATATGAACCCTTTCCATGTACACAAACTATAATAACTTTCATCCTTAGATATTTTAGGTATCTTAGTTAGAGTATACATATTGATCTAAATTATAGTGGAAATATTTTAGATATATACTTAATGATTCTTCTTGGAACCTCGTTGTGAAAGTACTAAAAGGTGTTCAATAATTAGTTTTAGGTAATGTAGGTAGGATTTTATTAAAATTGTATGACCTTGGTGTGACAATTATCTCCATTTTTAGTTGCATTAGAGTTGGTAGTAACAACGAACCCTTGATATTATAGGTCTTTGACACAATAAGATCATTGACAATAATTTTGGTGAACTATTTAGTAGGGGATGTGAGACTAATTTAGTTTCATTGCACTATCTAAACCTAATTATTTGTATTAGAATTTTTAACAAATTTGCAACATTCTTCATATTATTGAATTTATGTAACATCGCTCTCCCATCCCCACCACTAAAAAAACTAAACACAAACACTAGTTGACCTCCTACTATTTACATCTCATAATAAATCTAAGATAATAAATGTCTAAATCTCAAATAAAATTGCAAGTGCCTCTAGCCTTTTTATGATATAAGTCACCTATTGCACTGCTTTCCCCTTTTTTACAAGAAATTACATTACCTTTAGGTTGCAAGTGATTTGTAGTAAAACTGCCAATTTATTGGAAGTGTCCTATAGTGCCTCTTTGCTAGAAAATATAATACTTTGTACAGTTACCCATAAATACATGTTAATCTAATCTATCAATTTCTGGGTCATTAGAACACCTTTAAAAATGCATTCAATCTACACATAGATTCACATCCAGCTTCTTTATTAGATTAATTTACAAATTAGATCACACATAGATGCCTCTTGATGAGGGCCCCTTACTATATTATATCTTTAAGGAGATCAATAACTTGAGGACCACATTCATAGGATTCATAGGTGGGTTCTTAGCCTTCCCCTCATTCCTTCTTTGATGAGTGGCATGATGCCTAGGAGGCATCTTTCATTGACAATCAATGCATAAGCTAGGACATACATATAGAATCATCTAAAATGCATCACTAAGACATGACATTCATTAGTCCAAAATATAATTATACAATAATTTGAAATTAACAACCACACTAGACTCAATTTTAACCTTGCAAGTAAAATGAAACCATATGGTTACTAGAAGATAAAGTGCTCGAATTTAACCTTGAGGGTACATGTATGTATGAATTTAATTGTATAATTTAATCTGTACATGCTATGGATTTTTTAATGTTATAAATTAAATGTGTCTTCAAATGATATGTATTTTGAATTTGTGCATGTTCAATGTGATTTAAATAACTTTCAAATTTTGTACATTAGTTAAATAGTTTTTTGATATATATTTTATAATTGTTTAACATTTAGTTTCCATTTCATTATTCACATGGAGCCTAAATTCAACCTAGAGAATTTTATACCTGATGCATAACCTCAAGATCCCATACATCCAGATCCACCACCACAACAAAACCCCACACCTCCACACTCTCCACCTCTTAACCCCCTACACCCCATAGTAGATAGGGCTCATTTAAGAGAGATCATTAGAGAAAACCCCAATGCGATTCAAGAGAATATAGATTTGATAAAAAAAGGAGCCTAATATCCCCCCCCCATTTCGCACAATTTTCATCTTCAATGCAATTTGTTGTCGATTATGTTCGCTCTATTGATGCGGACGTAGATAGGCTCCATCAATGGGGAGAAGAGAGGAGACAATTCTAAGTAGATGAATTGTCCTATAAAGAAGTAAATGACATTAAAATTACCATACAAGACATTTTCCAACATTTCTTTAGCTCCCAAACAAATGAACCAATTCCACCACCAAAAAATGAATTTCAATTAAATGGTGTAGGCACCTGTAGATAGCTACAAATTTTTGGGATAGATGGTGGATGGTGTTTTATACTCCACCACATGGAAATTCTGAGATGCCCCGATACTTTTTGAGAAAGTTATGGGCTTCGTTTGAGTTGGGTTTAAAACCCAACTATTTTGATATGAGGTCATTTCAAGGAGTTGGGGGTGGCATGCCCCAACATAGATTAGGAGCACATGTCGGTCCTCAACGATGTGCTCTGATTGCTCCTATTTTTTCCCCTCCTTCTCCTGGTGCTCCCACTACATTTCAGCAACAAACGATGTTGTCGACATTAGGAGCATTGAGTTCTCTTCCAGGACATCTCACTCATCAGACTACACATGCGACAGCTGAAGTGGGCAATACAAAGCATGGAGACTCGGGCTATAGGCATAATCAAGCATCCAATTTAGGTGACCCACATGCATCTAGGACAAAGTCATATATGGATTTACTTTATTCTGAGGATCGTCCTACATAGGTATGTTCATCTTTTGAACTTAGGAAAGTTTAAATAATTTATTTGAAATGTGCAAAATTCATGTAAATAATAACATCAAATTATATATAATATAATATTAATTCAAGAAGTGTTCAATGTAGATGCATGATGAAACGATGCCTGCATCTCAATATGACCATGCCTATATTTTGAGTGTTGTAGAAGTGGGCTCACCTTTTGGTCAGGTACAAACTAATATATATTTTAATTTATGTGGACATATCTAATTTAATTTGAATTCTTAGACATGTTTGAAATGATATATTATATATAGATGTAGGGAGGTCATGCGATATCAAGTGTCGACCAACCATAAGTTGTGGTGAGTGCTCCCAAGTCATCATTAACTCAGGTGCATGTTTTCAAAAGTTTATTAAATTTCAATTAAATACACAACATAGATCTAATTTAATTTGAACTTGTACACATGTGTGAATGATCTATACATTTTTGTATCTATATGTAGTGATTTCATGTGATACCCATGGCAGGCGCACTTGATACATCATCAACATTTATACATGGGCAGTCTCAGGTTCGTGATCACGAGGTCATATCATTCACGGTTGTAAAATTTACTAAATCTCCCATACAATTTTTAGGGACCTTTTAAATATATATATTCGAGGTTTTAACATATTGTTTGCTTTATATGAATATACATGATATAGTAGATCAAGCATTTGGACCTTCCCGATTGATAGTTATGCTACCCATTGAAAAAAATGTGCTAGTAGATTCACATGATCATATGGTAATTTATGCATACTAAAATTCATTTTTAATATATTTACTAAATATTTAAAAATTAAATTTATTTTTATCAAGTTTATATTTTCATGTTTATATGTTAAATTATATCAAAATTTAGAATTTTTTTTCTTAGACTGCAGGAATCGGGTAGCACAACCCCCTTATAAACTGTAGTGCGCCTAGTAAAACTTTTAACGTGACTAGTGGCACTGGCATGACATGCCCTCTGGTACCACGGGGTGTGGGGGACAAGACCTCAAACCAACCTCTTGCAACAGGAAATATCTAGCCAACTGAGCTAGGACCCCAACTCCTATCAAAATTTCTAATTAACTTTAAGTCTAATTTCAAGCTTCTTGGACTCTTTTACAACATGATACATGTACATCTAGTCCACATCGATAAAATAGGAGACTTGATTTGACTGATTGCCTTGATAGTTAGATGCTTTTAAATTTTATGGACTATAGATCTCTAGTTTTATTTAAATATATGTGTTGGACTTGACATATACATTTTGAACATGTTATTTCATGTACTATTTCACATACATTATATCGATTAATATGATCATTTTTTTGTTTATTTATATTAGTTGACTTTAATATGATGATTATATATATGCACTCAATTATGATCGTGTTATGTTCATTTTGATGATTATATGCACTCATGTGTACATGTATAGATATTTTATCTAATTTTCAAATAATATGCACTATAGAAATTCTTATCTAGAATCAAATTTCATATATATAATTGATCACATGGTTAGGTGACAAATTAAAACATTCCTTAAATAGTTTAGATCATATTCATAATAAATTAAGGGTAGGTAATTTTAACTATTTTCCAATTCTAAAAAATATTTGAATCACTGAATAAAAATCTATCTCCTTGTATGTATAAAATGTATAATATATATACAATTGAACACTTATATAAAATTTGGTAAATACAAGGCATTATTTGTATAAGATAAAATTGGAACAAGATATTTAAAAAGTGACTAATAAGTTCATTGAAGTTCATACATCAAACAAACATATATAATGTATATTGATGTTTAATGCAAATATATAACATGATGAAACATATATGTGCATGTAGATAAAATTAAACCTTATCAACTTTTAGGTCAAGACCACAAATTGATATTTACATAAGACTCTCTTGACAAAAAAAATTACAGTGAAAATCACATGGTAGACCGACTTGATGAGAACCTACAAAAATAATTAATGTAAGTAAAGTAACTAAATAATTCATGCGAGAAAAGAACAATATTTAGTAAAATTTAGAAAATTGGATCTTATAAATTCCTTACAAATTCAAGTGATGTTTTCCATAGGATGGATTAAGGGTCCGACCTAAGAGGATATAGCTTAAGGAGTTGTAAGAGAATGCCTTAAGGGGAGTTAAAAGAATGACTTAAGGGGATGCAAGATGGTGGATTAAGGGGAGTTAATAGAATTTCTTAAAGGGATGCGAGAGGGTCAATTAAGTAAAGTTGATATAATGACTTAAATAGATGTAAGAGGGTGGATTAAGGGGATGCATATCATGAACCCTAGGATATGGCTTAATGGTTCCTAAGAGGATGGCTTAAGGGGAATTATGAGAGTGACTTAAGGAATACAAGAAGGCCGATTAAGGGGATGTAAGAGGATGGATTGAGGGGATGCAAGAGGGTTGATTAAGGGGAGTTGATAGAATGACTTAAAGGTATGTAAGAGGGTGGATTAAAGGGATGCATGTCATGAATCCTAGGATATGGCTTAACGTGTCCTAAGAGGATGGATTAAGGGGAATTATCAAAGTGACTTAAAGGGATGCATCTCATGAACCATAGAAACCCTAAACCCTAAAGCATATGACCTAAAGCCTAGGAGATGAACCCTAAACAATGAACCCATATAGATTTGTTATTCTAAGCATTTCATGAACCCTAAAAACCCTAAACCATAAACAATAGGACCTAAATCTTAAGAGATGAACCTTAAACCATTAACCCATATAGATTTGTTATTCTAAGTATCACATGAACCCTAGAAACTCTAAACCCTATACCATATGACCTAAATCATAGGGGTCCTAAGGGGATGGCTTAAGGGGTGTTGAGAGAGTGACTTAATGAGATGAAAGAGGATGGATTAAGGGTAGTTATACTAAGTTATGGATTAATGAGTCACAAGAGGATGACTTAAGGGGAATTAATATAGAGACTTAAGGGGATGCAAGAGGATGGTTTAATACATAAGAGCATGGCTTAAGGGCTCCTAAAAGAATGGCTTAAGGGGATATGAAATCAATTATAAACTCTTTATAAAATGAAATTTAACTATTTAATTTTATATTTATACTATAAATTAAATGTATCTAGAATTATATATAATTACTTGTTTCTAGATTTGAATTCCATTGTAATATATATGCATTTTCTCTCTTTTTTGTAATGCATCTAGTTTTGGGAGACCTGAAACAAAAAATCCTATAAAAATTTAACCAGGAAATGACTAAAGACAAATATATATATAGACATGTATATGTGATAAATTTCAAACTACATATCAACTATCAATTAAATATATATATACAACTATATACTTACCAATATTTATTTACTCTGTTGTACTATTTGCATCCTCTCTTTTTGGTAATGCATCTATGATTGTCTCATGCTCATCCATTGAAAGTGTCGATAATACTTTATTAGTAGGCCTCCCCTGATATCTAGCTAGTTTTATATTGGTTTCAAAAATCAAATGTGAATAATGTATAATCTTCTTGTGTCTTTTATAATCTTCAAATGTAGGCAAGCCATTCTTTCTTATTAAATATTTTTGTAGCCAGGGGCCAACAACAACCACCAAACTAGTTGGATACTCAAAGTTTTCATCATCCACTTGAGGATGTACCAACTTATGTTTTCTCTCAACACATATAGAAAACCAATACTTTTTCTCCTCTTCATTCCCCTCAAGTGCAACAACAACATACACATGTCTTGTAAAAATAGATAAAAGATTCAATAAATATTTACTTATATTTAATTCACATATAAACATGCATAAATATAAAATTCAATTCAATTTAATGTACAATCTTGTACAATATCCTAAACATGATCATAATCATCTGATGTGAACACTTGATTATCTTCAATTTTTGTTCCATGTTGAACATGTGTCAATGTAGGTGTTAAGGCTCTTTGTTGCCATTGTTCAACCCATTTTGTATTTTCACATGCTTCCCAATCACCTGTTGTGTGGTTAGAATAAGTGGTCTAATTAAAGAGTAAAACTAACACACCAATAAGACATTATATTGAAAGAAACTAATCTAGGAAACATAAATGAAAACTCTAAACAATTGCAGCTCCTTCAAATTTGTCCCATCGTCCTCTATCTCCAAGGATTTGATTAAAGTTGTTGGCTCTCAGTTGTGCAAGCAACAACTTGTTGAAATGACAACTTAGGAGAATGAGATTGATTGAAAATGTGTGTGTATTGCTATATGATTTAAACTATGAAATTGAACTTAAAATGCTATGATATTGCTAAAATGCTGATATGCTTATTCAAATGAAACTATAGTAAGTACATATGAAATCTAAGATGAAATCTACTTACGAGAAGGTTGTATTTATAGATTTTTCGAAGGAAAGAATCTAGCTAGCGAAGATCAACGGTTGAAATTCAAACTTGTCAAGATGAACGGTGAGAGATGGAGAGGTTGAGAGAAAGGTGGAAGGTTGAGAGGAAAGTGCAAGAATGTTTTCAACCCACAAAACCATCCTCATTCAAAAATGGAGACAAGCATGACATTTATCTCCTCATTTATGAAAATTGGATGAAGGTTGAGGATAATTGCTAATTAAAAAAAATATATTATTTAATTATATGTGACATGTGCAAATGGAAGTTTCCAAAATTAAATAATTTAATATTTAATTATGTGAGAGGTGAAAGAAAATGAGAAATTACATATTTATAATATTTAATTATGTGAGATGTTAAATGGATTAGAAGAATATTCCATAATTCGAATTTAAACATTCAAACTTTAGAAACAAAATGATAATTAAATAAATAAATTATAAAATTTATTTAGTTTAATTAAGAGGAAAATAGCAATAATTAAATAAACTTATTTATTTAATTTAACTAGAAGAATTGGAAAAATGAACAATATAAATAAATAATTAAATTTATTTATATGTAGATGACTTTAGAATTTTAATTAAATAATTCATATTTAATTAATTAATAGGTTTGAATAATTGGGACCATTTTTAGATGTGTCCATTTTGCCCCTCTTTGAAATGATGTGTTTTATGCATTGCTTCAAAGTATTTTGCCCCAGAATTTTGGAAATTTACCGATGCTCTATGTCCCCTCGAGAGATAAATCGTATGATTTGACTGATGATGAGAATGATTTGAAAGAATTTAGATAATTTTTGGATAAATTTGATGATTTAGCTCTCGAAATAGCACTTTGCATAGTAAAAATGCTAATAATTTCTCATTTTTACCCCCTTAAAAGGTGGAAAAGGTGAAAAGTCATTGTCATTTGAACAGTAACTTGTAGTAATTTTCAGAGCCCTAAGAGATAAAAACGAGATGCCAATCCATTATGAGGGCCACAGATTCAAGCAAGGCCGCCGATATCAGAGACCAGCCGCGTACGGGCCTCCGGTAAGTCGACTTGATCCTCCTTGTAAATTTGTTTGATCGATTTTTGTGCTTTTTGGAATTTTTGAAAAAAAAAATGTTATGTTTTAGCATATACGAGTCGTAGTATAGCGCATAGGTTAGATAAAGTCATGCATACAAAGTAGCGCATACATGTGTAGATTAGCGCATAGCATAGAATAGTGCATAAGATACCTTAAGTAGCACATCCAGGATTTTTGCCCACGTAGGATGCTAGATTAGCGCATAGACTAGATTTGCACATTGATGAGATAGATTAGCACATTCATTTGATAGAATAGTTCATAGAAGGTTTGTTTTAGCACATAGACTAGATAGAATCGCGCATAGATGGAGTTGCTCATTGTGGCTCTGTTTTAGAACATCCATGGATTTTTTCTGAATTTCAATTTTTGAGGAAAAAAAGATATGTACATGATGATTGTTGCTAGATTAGACAACTGATTATATGTTGTTGAATAACATCAAGGATAGATTAACCTGATTTGATAAATTTGTCTTTGTGCTTGAAGAACAAATAGTAAAAATGATAGGTAGATAAATTTGCTTTCCTGGTTGAAAGATAAATGATTGATTTTGAGTCGATTGACTGGTAAATTTATTTCCATGCGATATGAAAAACAAAACAGATGAAATCATTGATAAATTTTCTTTCCATGCGATATGAAAAACATATATTAGAAATGATAAATAAATTTTCTTCCATGCGATATGAAAAACAAATAGATGAAAATTTACTTGCCTTCCTATTTGAAGAAAAAATAAGATTTGATTTGATTTGATTGAGATGATTGCTTGTTTGATGTAATTGATGGTTTTCTTGATGTACTTATTTGATTAGAGATTGCTTGTTGATTGATTTGCATGATTGCTTGATGATGTTATAAAGGAGGAATTTAACCTCCTCCATATCAGAGAGAGATTTCCTCGTACGTGGGAGATGGTTCCTTAGCTGTCGCATGATGATTTAAAGATTATATACTAGTGTGGGTTGAGTCCTTTGTTGAGGATCGCACAATATTGGGTCAATAGGGTGTTGTTGACTGTGTTAGCTGAGAGGTGGCACAACGAGAATAACACCTTTCATGTGCCCACAGGAGAGATGACCGTGACTCCCGAGGATGTATACAGGATTCTGGGTATTCCTGCAGTTGGTGAGCTTGTGATCTATGATCACAAGGAGATTGGGGGGACTGATGCATTGAGACGAGTCTTCCAGGATCCTCATGTCTCTAGATATGAGATTCCTTGGAAGGAGATGATGGAGAGATATTCCCCACTGCCTTCAATTTTAGCAGGATTCATCGGTGGCTTCATTTGTCTTGATCACAGGTCAAAGGGACTATTAGTCAGGTGGGGTCGGATCTTGGAGGACATGCTTCTCCACTGTACTACATATGCATGGGTGTCCTGTATGCTTACCCATTTGTATGACAATCTTCATCAGGTTGTGTACACAGATGGGAAGAGTCTCTCTTGTGGAGTTACTCTTTTATAGATATGGGCATGGGAGTGGATTGTGATCACTCGTCCCATTGTTCAGAGAGATTGTCCCCTTGGGTTTCCATATGTTTATACCTACACAGGTCCCCTTTTCCAACTGAGGTTGGGCAAGTTAGAGTATTGGCAGAGGGTACTAGATGACATGGATACCGTCATCTGGAGACCATATCTTAACTGTGACCCCTGGTAGGTAGATGGTATAGAGCTTCCTTTTTGTACCAGATCGAGATACCTGATTGGGTGCACCTTGTTTATCATCTAGTGGTTTATGGTTATGGAGGTCCTGAGATAGTTTGGACTAGTACAAATGATACCACAGGGTATGGCACACTACGTCAGGCGCTGGGAGGATGTGGCAGAGTGGAGTCCATTCATGACCATAGAGGCTGCTAGGGCGGAGTATGTAGATTTATAGTCGGATTACTGGGTGATGCACCCATAGGTGACTGATGCAAGGATGACAGATGACTACGCAACTTTGTTTTACACTCATCCCTTTTCGAGGTTCACCAGCCCAGAGGAGCCTACCCCATTATTGGGAGGACCAGCTATACAATGAGGGCGAGGGCAGCCATAGGCACAAGCAGCAACAAGGCAGCCATAGGGAGAGGCTCAGGCAAGGGTACAGGATGCGGCAACCATGTATATTGATGAGGAGGGGGATGAGGGCGATGACTCTAGTAGCCTAGATGACAACAGTGATGATAGTGGGGATGGTGGAGGTGGTGGGGGTGGAGGGAAAAGATTTTTCTTTGAGGTACCATTCAGTAGGACGCCACAGACATCAAGAGTGGTGGATCAACTGAGTACTTCAGCTCCACAGATTATTATTAGAGCTCCCTCATAAGGATAGATGAATGCCTTGCAGGCAGAGGTTCAAACTCTTTGGATTCAGTTAGCACAAGCATAGTTTGCACAACCACCACCTCCTAACCCACAGATTGCTCAGGTTATGGCTGAGCCAGACAACTTCTGGGAGAGATGCATACATGCCGAGGGGGTAGCTGAGAGACTCCTGAGATTAGTCGAGAGCACCTCTATTGGAGAGGTTGTAGCAAAGCGATTGGAGACTCCTCGAGAGGCCGAGTATTTTGAGGCAGTGCCACCTGAGAGGAGGATTGCCTTCACACAGTCAGATACTTGATCTCGGACCCATTCACATAGTTATTTCAGGAGTGCCACTAGGAGTGTGGGTCAGCCGATTAGATGAGAGCTCAGAGCTTTTGGGAGCAGAGATCTAGCGAGACCTACTGCCTCAGGGGATAGTATCATCCATGTGCCCCGACTAGATGCCTCTCAGTGATTATTGATTGACATATTTATTCATTGTATTTTATATATCTTATTGAAACATTTGATATCCTTGTATTCCTAGACATTTTTTTTTATGAGATTTATGAGATGCAGTGGTGATTTGATTATGCACATGCTATGGATGATTTATGATATATGATTATGGATGCATGTTTATTTCTATATGCTATGTTAGGTATGATTTTTATGATGATAATGCAAATGATGGTGTAATGTAAATGATGATGCTTTTATTTTATGTATGATGATGCAATGATGATATGATGTAGACTAAATGATTTCTAACATGATGATTTTTCTTTATGACGAATGCAATGAATGCAAGATATAATGATTAATGATTTGAATGATGTGAAAAAAATGATATGGATGCAACCTTATTATAAATGTATATGTATGTGAAAAGATGACCTAAATGAAAAGTTATGATGAAATGAGATGAATGTATAAATGATATGATTATGAAGATGTAATTTTTAATGAATGATAGGCACATGACATGAATAATGATATAGTATGATGATAATAATAATAATGATATGAATTGGTGAACTAATGATAATGATGCAATGAATATGATAACCTAAATGATAATGTGAAATAAATGAAATGGATGCAACCTTATTATAAATGTATATATATGTGAAAGATGTGCAATAAATGCAAATGTAAATGTTAATGTTATGATATAATAAGGAGATGAATGATGAAAATAATGACCATACATATGATATGTAACGATGTATAATGATCATGATGAACTAAATGAGATTGAAAAAACGATAATGAAATGATGATGTAAGGATGCAAAATGTAATAATAATGATAACCTAAATGAGTGATGGTGAAGTGATATGTAATGAATGATAAGGGAATGAGATGCCACAAATGTCCAAATTTACTCAGTTGTTGTTTTGAAAAGATATATGAAATTCTTACCAACCTTCAAAAATCTACCTTAGACAACCTTCAAAATGAAAACCTAAATGAATCATGCAGTCCTAGAATGTAGTAACGAGTCATTCTCTTTTTTGTCATTTCATGTTGCGCGTGATTTTCATCATTGAGCCTTTTGATATGTTGAAATTTAGTACAAGCATCAAAGGGTATGTTAGCACCAATGATGACCTAAGTACTGCTTTCATGAATTTTGATATAGAAAATTAATACAAGCATATAATTGACCCAAGATGACCTGAATATTGTTTGCATAAATAGACAAAAGTTAACCATTTTCCTATGCAAATTCCAAAATTTCATCAATGCTACATTGTAGAGCATGTCCCATGACAAATTTGCACAATACTAATGATTAGCTTATAGACAGCAAGCAAAGAAAATCATACTCCTTCCTTGTGATTCTAGTTCAATACATCATTGAACCACTCCAAAGATATGATGTCATCAAATGTTAAAACAAAAATTCAACTTATGCTTTAAGTTTTTCATTCATTTTATTTAGATTAAGATCATCCAATTTGTTTTAGTTATTTGTCAAAATAGTCGTGTAAACTCAGTTTGATTGGACAATTTTTTTGTTTCTAGACATTTTGATTCTTGACACATGCTACCAATTGCCTGCTAGAAAGCTCCAAGAAATGAATTGACCCCTAGTGGTGTACTTTGACTCCTATTAGACACAACTACTACTAAGGATAACCCTAATCATCAAGCCATGATGAGATCCTTATTGTTTCAAGGAGATGTTGTGATACATGATGCAAATGTGATGGCTAGGCATGTATGTGATGCCGATGAAACATGGATATGCAGAATGTATCCTAATAGATAAGAGAGCAAAAAAAAATAACAAACATTGTCTGATTGCTAGGTTTTCACCATTTGTTTTTATTGCACTTTTTCCTGATTTTATGATTTTTTATTTTTTATTTAATTATTTAATTTTTTTAATTTTTTGTTGTTACCAAGATGCCTATTTGCTAGGTTTTCATCAAGGCAATGATTTTTTTTCTTTCTTTTTCTTTCCTTTTTTGTATTTTTTTCAGGACTTTTTATATTGTTTTTGATATTTTTAGGCATAAAACTTCTTTAGATGAATGTTGTTGGTCGAATCTTCAAATAGGTCCCCTTCTGATGTTGACAACTGATATGCCATTGATCCATATGCAACAATGATAATGAATGGGCCCAACCAATTAGGTTTGAACTTGCCTTTCTTCTCCTGATCCTGCTGATTACGAGAATTTTCTTTGAGAACCAAGTCACCCACTTGAAAATTTCACGATTTGACTCTATGATTGTAGTTGTGGGACATAACTTGTTGATATCCCTTCAAATGATTAACTACAGTTTGACGTTGACCATCAAGCATTTCTAGCTCTTGCAACCTAGATACCCTATAGTCTTCATCATTGATTAATCCCTCTAGTGATACTCGAAGTGAAGGAATCTCAACTTCTAGTGGTAGAATAGCTTTCGCTCCATAGACCAAAGCATAGGGAGTAGAACCTATTGGTGTGTGAATGCTTGTTCTATATGCCCATAATGTTGGATTTAATTGGACATGCCAATCACGACCTACTTCATTTACTGTTTTCTTCAAAATCTTCAGAATTTTTTTGTTTGAAGCTTGAGCTTGACCATTCCCTTGCGGATAATAAGGTGTAGAAAACTTGTGTTGGATGCAAAATATCTCACATAGCTCATCAACATCCTGATTTTTAAAGGGTCTTCTATTGTCTATGATAATGGAGTTGGGAATACGATATCAACAGATGATATAGTTTAAAATGAATGAAGAGATTTGTTTTCTAGTAACAATTGTTAGGGGAACAACTTCAATCCATTTAGTGAAATACTGAGTGGCTGTAATGATGAATTTATGTCCGTTTGAAGATGACAGGTGTATCTTGCCAACCAAATCCAAACCCCACTGAGAAAAATGCCATGTTGTGGTAAAGGTTTGTAATTCCTGAGCAAGAGCATGAATGAGATTCCCATGAATCTGACATTTTGCACATTTCTTCACAAAGATGAATGATTCCTTCTCCATGGTAGGTTAGTAGTAACCCAATCTCACAAGTTTTTTTGCTAAGGTTAATCCACTCAAGTGTGTCCCACAAATGCCACCATGTACCTCTTGTAAAGATTTTTCTGATTCATTGCGTTCGAGACATCTAAGGAGGGTACCATCCAGACCACGTCAGTATAAGACGTCAACAATTAAGGTGTAACAAGAGGATTGATGGATGGAATTTCTTTTTTGATTTCTAGACAAATCTAAAGGTAAAATAGTATCCTTTAGGTAAGTGTAAATTTGGCCATATGAGGGAGAATCAGAACTGGTTAAGTGGCAAATGATTTGAGTTTCTAGATTGTCATAGGCGAGAGAAAAAAATTGTTCCACCAGGAAACCGTACCGTGTTTGATTCTCTGACAACTGGAGTAGAGATGCTATTGTAGCCATTGCATCAGCTGCTCTATTATCAATACACGAAATTTGTATGAACTTGATATCAACAAACTATTTCTTTAAATCGTCCACCATTTTTTTGTAAGGTATCAACTTGTCATCCTTAGTGTGATATTCATCATTGATTTGATTTATAACAAGTTGTGAATCACCAAAAACTTGAAGTTTTATGATTTTCCAATCCACTGCAATTCTCATGCCAATTAATAATGCCTCATACTTGGCTATGTTGTTTGTGCAAGGGAACATTAGCCGATAAGATTTTGGAATTGTATGTCCTTGAGGTGTAACAAAAAGAATCCTTGCTCCTGAACCATGTTGAGTGTAGGAACCATCAAAGTAGAGTGCCCATGACTGCTTAATTATTGTTGTGAATACATCAACATCAGGAAAATCAATGTGTATTGGGTGTTCTGCTAGCATTGGTGCTTCTGCTAACTGATATGCAATTACCTATCCCTTTATAGCTTTGCAATCCACATAATGAATGTTGAATTCACTCAAGATCATGACCCATTTAGCTAATATGCTAGTTAAGGTTTCCTTACTTAGAAGATATTTGAGTGGATCAATCTTAGCCACAAGCTTTATTGTATGTGCTAGCATATAATGTCGTAACTTTTGAGAAGTGAACACTACCGCTAAGCAAGATTTTTCAACGAATGTGTAATTTAGCTCATGACTTGTCAAAGTTTGACTGATGTAATAGATTACTCGCTCCTTTCCTGAGTTGTCTTCATGTGCCAATAATGCTCCTAGGGACACTTCCGTGGAAGAAATATTCAATATGAGTGGTGCACCTTGCACTGGTGGAATCAATACTGGTGGATTCATGAGATACTACTTTATCTGATCAAACACTACTTCACATTCATCCTCCCATTTAAATGGAATGTAAGAGATGAGTGAATGGTAAACTTTTATCCGCTAGTTGGGCAATGAATATTCTGATGGATTGTAACCGTCCCTACAAAGAGAGTAGTTGAATAATGTTCCTTGGAGGTGGCATATCAAGAATTTCTTGTACCTTAGTTGTATCCACTTCAATTCCCTTTTTTGATACAATGTAACCTAGCAACTTTCCATATTTCACTCCAAAAACACATTTCTTTGGATTAAGTCACTTTGAATTGTTCCATTCTTTTGAAAATTCTAGATAAGATATCTATGTGTCCTTCCCTAGTGTTAGTTTTGGCAAGGAGATCATCGACGTAATCCTCCATGAATATATGCATCATATCATGAAAAATTGTTGTCATTGCACATTGGTATGTAGAACTTGCATTCTTCAACCCAAATGGCATTACGTTCCAGCAATAAGTACCCCAAGGACATGTGAACGTTGTTTTATCCCGATCCTCTAGTGCAATCTTGATCTAGTTGTATCCTTAAAATCCATCCATTAATGAGTACATTGCATGTCCAGTAGTCAAATCAACAATCATATCTATGTTTGGCAAAGGGAATTCATCTTTAGGACATGCCATGTTCAAATCTTTGAAATTTGTACAAATTTTTATTCTTTCATCTGGCTTTGAAACATGTATGATATTGGAGATCCATTCTACATAGTCGATAGATTGAATGAATCCAACATCTAAAAGCTTCTTTAACTCTTCTTTAACCAACAATGTAGCATGTGGATTCATTTTTCTGAGTTTCTGCTTCACAAGTTTTTCCCTCGACATAACAGATAGATGATACATGATGAGATCTAGATCTAATGCAGGCATATCCATGTAGGACCATGCAAAACTAATTTTTTGTTCTTGAGAAATTCTGTGAATCCTGGTATTTCCCCTTATGTTAGAGATGCGGCCAATTGCAAGACTTTGGGATTTTTTGTAGTACCTATATTGAGTGCCTCTATTGGTTCTATTAGAATAGAAGACCTTTCCTAGTAATGTTTTGGGAGAGTGTCAAGTTTCCCATCCTCTAGTGCCTTTGAAAGGTTTTCACTATTGGATATGCTTTTTATTTTTCTCTTTTCTTGATCTAATACTGCCTTTGATAGGATTTCACCATTAGATATTTCTTTTATGTTATTTATTTCATAGCTGAGAAACTTCGCACTTTCTTGTCGAAAAATCTGATCTTGTGATTCCCTGGTGGAACTTGTTTCTGGTTGGGATGAACAAAGAAATTTTATGATGGTTTCGTCATTAGGAAAAGTTGGGACATCAATAGGTGCAATTTTTTCCTAATCAATGAGTTCGAGATGAACCAAAGGAAATAGATCATCAGGATGAGTAAGGTCACTGGCTATTAGAGTCATGATACTATTATTAATGTAGTTATGGGAGAGGTCTAGGATGGTATCCTCTTGTGGATGATTTGTCTCACTTTGAATCAAATCGGTTTCACTTGAGTCATGATCCATTTGTAGAATCAAGCGGAGGCCTTGGGGTAAAAGCACAAAGCTGTGTCACACTTTATAAAGGAAACGACCAATGTTGATCAAACTTTTAAACTTGAATCACTAAAAAGTAGCATATATGTTTTGAATTTTTAAATGATGTAAACTAGTAAAATATGTATTTTTTTGTATATTTTATGTTTGTAATTTTTATAAGAAATTAAAAAATTATTTTAAACTAGTTTTTCATAAATTAACACTATAATTTAGTTGCTGATAAAATGCTAAAAAATGAAGTTGCACGGGACGTCAAACATTTTATAGTAATTTTTTTTTTTTCTTTCAATTTTTTTTTGTGTATTTATAACTTGAAACTTTAGTGCATGGATATATTTTTTTCCAATATTGATAAATATATAGTTTTATATACATATTAAAATGTGCGTGAATAAAAAACAACTGTTTCCATCAGACGTCAACATTCATATTTAATATTTATCTAAAATGGAAAAAAAATTATACCATCTTGAAATAGATTCTTTTATCTAGTGCATCATATTTTTTTCAATTTTTTTTAATAAGTTTTAGTATTTTTCCTTGGCATGGTAATCAACCTAATATTTTTTGTTGATAACCTACTATTAGTATAAATAATAATTAAACTATTAAAATAAATATATTTTTGAAAACTACACTTATGGATCTACAAAAAGGTATTTTTACATTTTAAAAAAAGTGTTATTTACATGAGGAGGAGTTATTAAAACTTCAAGTTTTTCAAATAATTTTATTTTTTTGGTAAATTGGACTCAAAGTGGTGCTCCATATATTTTTAGCCCACAATTTTAGTTGAATAAATTGTGGAAGTATCTAACTTAGCTACAATGAATCTTACTAGGTCATATGTTTTACCAAAATTGTTTTTTAGTTAGAAATACTTAAATTCAGTTGTGCTAATATGTTGGCTGAAAGTGTGACACAACTTTGTGCTTTTACCCCTTGAGCTTTCCCCTTGTAAGAATGTGGGTGTGAATTTGTGTATGACATCCACGCTTTTCTCTGAGATGAATGTATCATCAGAGAAGTCATCCCATTCATATGCATTGGAGTCAGTGTCAGAATTATTTGTTTGAATTCTCAGGATTGTTTCAGTTAATTCCTCTTTAGACATTATTTGTACTACTTCTTCCTTTGTATCTTCACCATATCCTAACCTAGTCTTATCCTTTGGGTGAATTATTTTCAGTTGGATAGGCTCAACAATACCCTCTTTTCTTTTACCTATAGGGCCATTTCTTTCATAACCCATTTGTTGCATGATCGCATAACCTTTTCCATATTGTTTTGTGGGTAACTCGATATGTTAGACTAATTCTTCTTCATCTTTATAGATCCAATCAAGGATAGCTCTATCTTCCATTTCATTTTCTTTGATAAACACTCCATTAAACTTGGTGATGGGAACTGAAGTTGAGGCTAAATTTGTCATAGCCTGTTGTATGGATGTTGATGGTTGACCATGGGATCTTGGAGATATGGGTAAATTAGAGAGAGATAAAGAATATTCTCCCACTCCATTATCTTTCAATTTTATCTTGGCGCCAAAATTACTTATCATTTCTCATGCTTTCTCATTGTATTTGGAGGTAGAGATGGTCAAAGCCTCTCTATTATGTGGGACGAGTGTGTCCTGAGTTGCTCTTAGGTTAGAACAAGTTTGACTACTAATGTGATTAGCAGGTATTGTTACTTTTTTCCCATCATATGGAAACTTCAAGCATTGATGATAAGTAGATGGAACAACTTGCATGTCATGGATCCATGGACGACCCAAGAGTATTTTATAGGATAGATCCCGATCTAGAACTTGACAAAAGGTATTCTTCATAACAAGTCCCACTCTAATTGGTAGCATAATGAGGCCTTTGGAAGCTCTATCTTCATCATCATATGCCTTGATGGTAATCTTCCTTCATGGATCTATAGATTCTTCAGAATATCCCAAAGTGAGGACCAATTTTAGAGTACAAATATTTAATCTGGCTCCCCCATCTATTAGAACACGTCTAATTCAAGCTTTGTGAACCACAACCTCTAGGTAGCGTGATGAATTATGTGGATGGGTCATGGATAAGTCATCCTTCTCAGTAAAGGACAAACATGTGGATGAGGACAAGTGTCCCACCATGCCTTGAAACTTATTGATATCCAGATTAGGAGAGACAATTGTATTAAGAAGTGCCTTTTCCAGAATGTCCTTATGCACAGGCGATAACTTTAAGAGCTCCAAGATAGAAATTTGGGCTGATGTTTTTCGTAGTTGATCAACTAAATTGTATTGATCTGGAGGGGGAACTGCTGCTTTAGATGAGCTTCCTTTAACAATGATTTTGGATTGTCTGCTTTTCATAGCATTGACCTCTTGATATTTTTGCTTACCTTTGATTCAGATAGCATTGATTTGTTGATCGTGAGTATAAATATGATTGGTAATGGTGTCGTGGACATAATTAACATTCTTGCCCTTATCACCCAAAGATTCCCCATTTTGATAATTAGGGAGAGGATCCTTGAATGCCTGATGGTCATCATTGGCATTATGTCCTTCAACCGTGATGGTATAGTTATCAATCAAATCCTGAACAACATTCTTTAACCCTTGGAAATTATTTGTCTTATGACCTTTACACCTATGATAATCACAAAAGTGTGAGTCATTCCACAATGGTGGTTTAACCCTAGGCTCATAGTCTCTTTGTGGTGGCAATGTAATAGCATTTTGATTCAATAATTCTTTGAGAATGGATTCCAAAGATTGGCCCAAGGGACTAAAACTTCGTCGATTCAAAAAATATGAAGATTTGGGCATATTTGAGTTTTGATTATTGCCAAAATTATTTCCACGATTATTAGTCACATTCCCTTGATTGGAAACATTAGCTTGGGTAAAATAATTTCTAGCATTATTGCTACATTGGAGACCTAATACATTAAGGACGGTTGGATTCACATTCACATTGTTAGTATCTACTACCCCATCAGTTACAACATTTTTATTTCGAGTCCAAAATTGTGACTTGTCATTGTTGTACTATTTTTGTTGTTGTTGGTGTACGAATTTCAACCCTCTTTATCAATTTTTAGAACTCCACGCTTAACCAAAGCACCTTCAATAGTAATCGTGTTTTCAATCAATTTTTCAAATGATTGAGGACAGTGAAGGTTTAATCTGTAACTCATCTCTTGATTCAGACTATCGATAAAGATATCCATCTTTCCTATTTCAGGAATATGATGGGAGTATCTAGCAAATACTCTTCTCCACCTTTGTAAAAAAGTGGTGAAAGATTCCCCTATCTTTTGTTTCACCTTACAAAGATCAAGCATGGTTATCTAGTGTTGGATGTTGTAGGAGTATTGTTATATAAATTTATTTATCAACTCCTCAAATGTTCTGATGGAGGGAGTGATCATTGGAATCCACTTCATGGATTGTCCACCCAGAGTTTGTGGAAACAATCGCATTAAGTAGGTATCTTCATGAGCGAATTCTAAACTCATATTTCAGAAATCACTCACATCTTCAATGGGGTCAGTTTTCTCATTATACCTATCAAATTTAGGGATTTCGCAATGTTTTGGAAAAGGAATAATTTGAAGACTCCTGTCAAATGGATAAGGACATATATCATCCAAAACATATTTCTTTGTTGTACCCCCTTGGATTTCTTTCATTTGCATTTGTAATGCTTTTAACTATAGAGTAAGAGCATTAAAATCACTAAGAGGGATTTCAGGATTTTATTTAATCCCTTCTGTGTGAAAATTAGCAGGTAACTTAGCTCCTTGTTTAGCTAATGAAAGGAAATATCTTTCCTTGTTTCATTCTAAAATCCTTTCCATAAGAGTATGGAATTGGGGATCTTGCTCTGCTTCTTGAAGCTTTTCTTCCATTATCTCTTCAGTTTTTGAATTATGAAAAGGATTCTCTTTTATATCATTATTATCACCCATTTTGCTTACTGTACTTTCTCTTTCATCAATTTCTATGTGTTTTCGAGATCTCGTGACAATAGGAATAAGTGTTGCCCAATTTCTACTAAATTTGATCAAAATAATGAAATAGTGCAATGTTAATGGATGTGAAAGTCAGGATAGAATGAAGATTGTATGACTTAAAATATGTTTAATCTTTAGCTCATGATTCCCTAATTGAAATGATGAAAATCCTATTTGTGGGAATTGAACCAAAGATCAAAATAAAGATGAATTTTGTTGCACTTTGTGAAGTTTGATCGTAGCTTTGTAAAAAGATGGATTTGTGATAAATGCCTAATGTGCTTGAGTTCTCTATTGCAGAAATTGATTAGGATGAGTAGAGTATACAATTATAGGTTGGGGAATATAAGAAGAACGAATACGCTGACTGTGGTTGTGCCTTTGAGAAAGGGTGCTTCTCTGAAAGAAGGCTCATGAGTATAAAGGTTCTACAGCATAATCGTCAGTGAAACCTCTAAAAAAATTGTAATATCGATGAATAAAGATCCTATGTTCAAGTAAGACCTTTCGACTTTGGTATAAAAATTTCCTCTTTTTCAATAACTTCTTATAACTGAGAGATTTCTTTGACTTCCTAATCTTACTCTCTAGGGAATTTTTGGAAAAAGTTGCAGACTTCCAAACCCTAAGCATAAAAAAAGACTAGACTAAGATGACTGATTTTCTGAATGTCAGAAAATTACCTAGGCTTGTAACACAGATGCACCGAAATAGAGCATAGATGAGCTAAAACAGAGCATAGATGCACAAAAATAGAGCACAGATATGGTGAACTAGAGCATAGATACGGTGAAACAGAGCACAAATGTGCCGAAATAGAGCACAAATGCGCTGAAACAGAGCACAGATGCACCGAAATAGACCATAGATGCACTGAAACAAGTCATAGATGCACTGAAATAGAGCATAGATGCGCTGAAATAGAGCACTGATGCACAAAAATTACCAATTATTTCTCTGAGACAAACATGTTTTGACAGTTTGATATTTTCGGATCATCTAATCTGATTTAAATGTGGAAAAAATAGCATAGAGTAGCAGATAGTTGTTTTGTTAATCCTAAAATCTAAACAAAGAGTGTATGTTCTTGATATTTCCATAGGTTTTTCACAAGATAAGTAATTCAAATGGACTCACTCTTAGTTGTCAAATAGGTCATCATAGGAATCACAGCCCACAGCTTAAAATTGCACTGACTCACATAGTTGTGTCACCCCCTAGAGGGCGCCTGTGTTTTTGTCTTTTCTAGGTGCGTACTCAAGGTTAGATTTCTTGATCCCTTGATTAAACAATTTGTGGTGATTATATGGTGAGTGTCTTGGGGGAAGATTCTTCCCTCCCCTTGCATTGTGATTGAAATGATGTTTGGATACTGACATGGCTGGCTTTCTACAATATGGTTCGTAGTAAAGGTTTTCGTTCGGCGTGGCAATAGATAAACTCCCTCAGGAGACCTCCCAATCTTTAGAATAAAGATTTTGGGGATGGTTATTTTGCTCACTTCCATTGAATATGGGTTTCCCCAAAATTCACTTTTGATTAAAGTGGGTTGGAAAACCTAGCTTTGGTTGTTCCCACTTAGGTCGTTCCTGTAGGGTGAGTACTTTTTCCCACTACGATAGACCTTCTAAAGGTTGTAATAAAGCATGAAATGTATAAAATGAAATAGGTAAGTCTAGTGTTTTGGTCACCCAGTAAAGGGGAGAGCATAAACCTATTACCCAACAATCACATCAAATAAGTGGTTGAGTTTTAAATCCAAATGACGATTTTCTACACTAAGTGAAGATGTTGCTTTAGAACAAGATTGGATTCATTTTAACCAGCATGGAATAAAGTTTGGTGACTATCTTAGGATTGCTTCATTTTATTTTTAAAACTGAATTGAAAAATTATGTCCGTGGATGGCATCAGAATCAGAATTTTCTTTTACAACCCTTGTATGCGCTAAACCAGGCCACCAATGCGCCAAAACAGTTAACAAATGTGCTAAACTATTAAGAAGCGATGCACTAAAACAAGCCGTCTATGTGCCAAAACATTCAATGGATGCGCTAAATGATCATGAAAGGGTTCATGAAAACAGGCCGTCTATGCTGATAAGCCAAGTTTTTGGCACATTTAGATCATACTTTTACAAATACTTTTCTACTTTTTATTATGCTAAAACAAACATTTAGTGTTGATTATGGGACAAGACATGAACTTTTTATGTTTAATATAAAATTTATATTATGCTAAATCTTTCCATAATTATCACCTTGGAATTTTTTAATTAGTTTGATGAATGCCTTATGAATTTGTGTGATGACAAACCCTTCCTACAACCTCTACTATTGAAATAATGTTTGCCTTAGTTTAATGCTTAATGAATGTATAAATGAAGTGATGGATTGTCTTAAAGGTTGAATGTGTTGAGCTAACTTTCTACCTCTGGAATAGCTGGCAAGATATTTTGTAGGTACCACGATTGGAGGAAGGAATTCAATTCCCACTTGAAGGATAAAAGACCAAATCAAAGAAGACTGGTTCAACAACAAAAGAATAGGGAGATAGTTTCAACTCATCCGCCATGCAAGGGGAGTGTTTCAGAAATCTAGCTTAGGTGTCTTGATGGCGCATAAATCTAGGATGATGGCACTTTAAGACTCATGAAGTGATTTGACATAGTTCTTTCATTTCCATCCACCTTTTCACTAAGTTAGTTAGATGTAATAAAGACCTCTCATTTTATAAGGGAAGGTTAGTTAGTAGTTGGATTCATTTTTCAATAAATAGCCCATTCTCCTTCAGAGAATGGGCTAGAAGATTGTTGTTGTAACACATTTTCAGTTTCATAAATATAGTCAAGAGATTGTGTTCTATGTACTTGTCTACCTTGAATCAATAAATTTTATGAAGATTTCCACCTAATCTGTTGTCTAATTTTGGCATTACCTAAGGGGGCCCACTTAGGGAACTATCCATACTTTCATTCTGCAAGTTAGAATAGCTGCACTTCCTTTCATAGAGGTTAATGTGACTATTTCTATAGCTAGTAGAAACACATAGTTGTCAACTATTCCTATAGCTACTAGATGCAGAATAGTTTTATCTTTCAGTTTTCATTTCCAAGCAAGTTATCTAGTAAAGTTGTTTCCAGTAATTTAAATTTCAGTATAAAGAATTTTAGGAAAACATGCATGTCTGGAAAGGTGATTAGTGCATATATTGTGCTGACCCACTTCAAGTTTACGCCCCTGGGTTGATGATTAAATGAGGTTCTTTAGCAGGTTATGAGTATTGGTTGTGATGTTCAATCCCTGAGTAGAGGAATTCATGTTCCTAGTAATTGAGTTGATTAAAGAACACTACATTTTTGGTGCCATTTCCGGGGATGGTGTCAAACTAAGGACCTATTACAGGCATGCTAGTAGAGAGTTCAAAATTTCATTCTAAGTATTTTAGTTTAGAATTCTACATTCCATCATCTTCATAGTTAGTTCACTTTTTATTGTATGCATAGAAGAAGATACCAATTTGGAAGATTCCTTCCTGGAAGAATAGATATTGAAGAGATTGAACCAAACCTTTTCCAAGAAGACCCATATTTTGATGCTGACCAAGACTTAGTTACATCATCTTCTTCCTCAGAGCTAAGCTTTAACCTATTTGAAGAGCCAGATGACCTTGACCCACTTGTTCAACATCTGAATAATATGGAAACTTCTAACAACCAAGACCCATCAAATAATCCGCTTGCTCTTGTAGTTCATCAACCAAGAGCTAATCCAAGGACACAACCAAGGATGACCACTCCTACTTTTCCATTTCCACATCCTAACCTGCATGACAATAATAACCTCAAGAACATCCCTGCTTCATTACTTCCAAAGGTCTATGGACTTATTACTAAGGACCCTCATACCTTCTTGTTTGAATTTGACATCCTTTGTAGAAGCTATGACTATACAACCTCAACACACAAGTTGAAGTTGTTTCCCTCCACTCTAAAAGATTCAGCCTTGAGGTGGTTCATGGGATTGGGAAGCAATGTAGCTACCACTTGTGATGAAATGAAGAATATGTTCTTAGGTAAATATAAAGAATATTGTAGAGGAAATGATATGAGAGGAGAAGACATCTTCAAAAAGTCATGAAAGGAGGATGAAACCTTAGGGGATTATGTTTCAAGGTTCTTGTTGAGTGTGCAGAAGAATACTCAACATGAGCTGAATGAGGAATCTCAAAAACTTCTCTTCCTAAGAGGAGTTAATGATACTTGCATGGAAGCCCTTAACCTCATGGCAAGAGGAGATGTCACCCAAAGCGATTGGGATGATATCAAGAAAATCTGTCTCAATTACTCCAGAGTAGCTGTAAAGAAGGGGAGGGGGTTTAGACCCTCTTCTATAAAAAGAAGTGGCTCTAGAGTATCTAAGGGGGAGATTACTAATCTCTTGTGTGACTTCAATTAGGATATCATCAATGATGTAGCTACTCAACTAGACACTATGCAAGCTAGAAGGAAGAAAGAGGAAGTTGAGGCAATGTTAATTGAATATTTCCCTCACTGTAGACAAAGAAAGAAGGACTACAGATGCAAAGCAGTGGCCAATTTGGAGGTGCAACATCTTCCTACTGAGTACAAAACCATTGAAGGAGAGGAAGAAGTGTTCTTTGTTGCTCAGCGTAGGCCATGGGCCCCAAAACAAGGTATGCCTGAGGACCCTTTGCAAAATTTTGGTTCATATAATAGTCAATGGAAGAACCAGTACCCTCCAAACTATGGGCCATACTCCCAAATTCAATGGAATAATCCTTGGCAAAATGCCTAGCAAAACCATTGGCAATCCCCACAAGGGAATTGGCAGTCACCACAACAAAATTAGTGGCATCCTCCACAAGGGAATTGGCAGTAGTCTAACCAATGGAGGGGAGGCCAGCAATGGTCAAATCCACCCACTGGTTTCCTATAGCAACCCTAGTAGCAATCAATTATGCCACCTGCTACAGCTAATCAAAGCCAGAATACAAAGCCAACCCAACTGCCTACTCAAGCAACACCCAATCCAAATAACCAACAACAACAACAAGTCTATTTTACTAATCCTAATCATTAGCCTTCCTATGCTCTCAACCTAAATAATATCAACTTACGTTTAGGAACTATGTTGCCCACACCATCTCCTCCCATAATCTCATAATTGCCATCTGAGGAGTTTGAGCAAGAAGAAGATGCCAATGACCTAGTCCAACCAAATGAGCCAGTTCAGACTCCATCATTACCTAAGGTATCCAATAAACTGTCACCTCCTTTCCCACGAAGGTTGGAAGGAGAAAATGTGAAAAAACAAGAAGAGCCTACCTTTGACATCCTTGATCAACTAAAGCATATATGTGTGAAAATTCCCTTATTCCAAGCAATCAAAGAAGTACCTATCTATAGCAAAGCTATCAAGGAGGCATGTTTGAAGAAATCGGGGAGGAAAAAGAAAGATCCTCAAACTGTCCATGTCTTAGGTCAACTCTTTGACTTAATGCTAGGGAAACTTACCATCCTAAAATATTGAGATCCAGGCAACCTTGTTGTGGAGATTAATATTAATCAGGTGCAAATTAAGAATGCTTTAGTAGATCTTGGTGTAGCTATCAATGTCATGACCAAGGACCTGGTGGTAGAACTTAGTATTTCAGATCTAAGGGCTACACCTACAATACTATAGCGCACTCAATTGTCAAACCTAATGGGGCAGTAGAAGACCTGGTAGTTACCTTGGATTCCTGGGAGTATCGTGCTGACTTTATGGTTTTGTCTCCAAAAGCATCATTAGGGGGATACCATGTCATACTAGGGAGAACTTGACTGGCCACTGCTGATGCTTACATTAGCTGTAGGCTGGGTAACATGACAATATTTGATGGGTAAAGCACAAAGAATCTTACCCTCTATTCTCTAGCCCAACCCCAACTTGAGTCTGGAGAGGCTGTTTGGCCAAATTTTGGAGAAGAGGAGGGAGTGAACTCTCTGCCCAATTTAATAATGATTACCAGAGAGCCTTTCATTGCACAACAAGAAAAGGAAGATATACTATCCAATGTCCTATTGAATAAATATGGTACCGAATACCCCCATTGTGAAAAAAATCCATGCTCCTTGCAAACCATTCTTCCTCCGCCTACATTAGCTCATTATCCTACAAAAACTAACTGCTTACACACCTTGTTACTCCATGAAGTAGAAATGCCATTTCTGCCTGAAGTATCTATGATTGAGTTAACCTCACAAGTGGAGGTAGCAGCAGGAAAAACATTGAGTATCAACAAAAACCTCACTAGTGAGCAATAAGAATCTATGGTCAAAATGCTTACTAGTCATAAGTCATCTTTTGCTTGGGAATATGGCGATATGAAGGGCTTAGACCCAAAAATCTGCACACATCACATATTCATTAACAGTGAGTTCAGACTTGTCAAGCAGCCTCAAAGAAGAATCAACCCAGCCTTGAGAGAAATTGTTAAAGAAGAGTTGAAAAAAATGTTAACAGCTAGCTTTATCTACCCAATCTCGAATATTCAGTGGGTCTCCCCACTAGTTATTGTTCCTAAGAAAGGAGGAAAATGGAGAGTATGTGTAGATTACAGAGAGCTTAACTTGGCAACAAAGAAAGATTACTTTCCTCTTCCCTTCATTGATCAAGTTCTAGATAATTTATCTGGGAAAAAGTACTTTCCATTCTTGGATGGCTTCAGTGGATACAATCAAATCAAGATTGCTCCAGAGGATCAAGAAAAGACTACTTTTACATGCCCTTGCGGAACATTTTCCTACTCATTTTTTCCTTTTGGTCTCTGCAATGCACCTACAACTTTCCAGAGAGTAGTAATAAGTATTTTCTAAGACATCTCATATGATTGCATGGAGATATACATGGATGACTTTACTATTTATGGTGCAACATTTGAGGAAGATCAAGCCAACTTGAAAAAATTACTACAGAGATGTGAAGATCATAACCTATTGTAGACACTCAAATTTAACCACAAATCACATTACTCGTCTATTGATTAAAATGATCAATTCATTCAATACTTTCTTCTATTCATGCATTTCATCAAATCATTAAATCATTGCATTATCATTTGCATACGTCACATTATCATTTTGCACTATCATTCATTATCATAATCATTCACCAACATTTCATAATAAAACTATATTATCATTTAAATCAAATCATTTGCATAAATCATTCACTTCATATTGCATTTATATAAATTATTAAATCATTCATAAAATATTTCATAACCATTCATAAATTAAATAATTTCATTTCGACAAATTATCATTCTTACATAAATCATTCTCATAAAAACATTAAAATAATTCATGATAAAACATTAATAAACTATTTTCATCCACATTAAAAATATATGCATTTAATTATTTTATTCAATCCTTCACCATTCATTTAATCTATCTTCTTTATCATTTCCACTCATATGCATTTCATTTCACTACACCATGTGGGATTTTAAAAATTCATTATTGCAATATCTGTTTATCCCACATTTCTCATTCTCAACCTCTTTGTCATCAAAAATTGCTATTTAAACAACACTCTCTTCTCATTTTGACCCCTACACGAATTTGGAATACTTTTTCCCACTCACCATAGCCTCTTGCTACATTTTGTGCTCACAAAAATCTAAGAACAAATGCATAAAATAAGATCTTGGTGAAAGGGAGACAGTGGAGTTATGTTCTTTTAAGTGCAGATTTTGATTTCTTTTAAGCAAGTTTGTGATCTTAGTGTAGTTGCATGCTTTTGTTGGTTTGCATTTAAATTAGAATTACTCTATTGATGTGGTCTATAAATGATGGTTCTCTTCCATAGAACCATTCATTTTTGAGAGCCTACAAATGGTGAACCCGACGTGAACAAGCAATCATTTGTTTGTTTCTTCATTTTTATTGTTCTCATTTTTTTGCTGTTGTTGGGTTGTTTGAAACCATATCAACAATATCAAATTTGCTGAAGAAGTATGAGAAACAATGAAATCACGTTTTTCTCTTTGCTGCCACGTTTTTCTCACTACTAGATAGTTTGAAATGTCCAAAACATCTCTAAAATTGCCCTTTGGTCATGAAGAATGTTCCAAGCATTGTTTTTGAGGTGAAAAAGTTCATTTACGGCAAACAAAAGCTCTAAAAAAATAGCTTTAATTAAAAAAATGTAATCACTACTCTTCAAATATTTCTAGTCAATTTTTTTTTTCATTCCAGACAACATTTGTTTGGCTGCACTATTGATGGTTGCTTACATTGCTACTATTGTCGTCATGAGAGAATAGAAGAGATTGTTGTCTTTTTTTCATGACTGCAGATTTTTGAAGGCTTTTGCTGAGAACTGTGAATGGATTGCAAATTTGATTTTCATGGTTTGTTGTAAATTGAAATAGTTATTTGCCTAATTTCTTTATGCTTCTTGCAGCATTTTATGAATTCTGGCAAAATGTGCTTTAATATTCTGATATGCTACAGGCCAAGATGCATGAATGCTTCCCATTTCAGTTGTCACCATAAATACTCCAGTTTGCTATATTTTGTTTTTAATTTCTGAAACTACTGCAATATGACGCATGACAGAGTATAATAACTCATGATTTTAAACTTAGTTTCAGTTTTATTTTAATCTTAGTTTTAATTTTATTTTTAACTTAGTTTACTTTAGTTTTAGTTTAACTTTCATTTTTTCTGTTTTTTTTAGATTTTAGTTACTGATTTTATTTTAATTTCTTAATGTAGTTTAGATTTTTAGTTTTTAGATTTTATTTTGTAGATTTTAAATCTGGTTTTAGTTTTTAACTTTAATTTAGATTTTTAGTCTTTTAGTTTTTAGATTAATTTAGTTTTTAATTTTTAATTTAAATTTAGATTAGTGTAATTTAATTTAGAATCTAATTTCTAATTAGTTAAGATTATAATTGCTAATTTAGGTTAGATTTTTAATTTTTAATTTAGTTTTTCATTTTTTAATTTTAATTTAGTTTTATTAAATTTAAGTCTTTAGTTTGATTTTATTTACTTTAGATTATCTTTAAATTAGTTTTAATCTAGATTAGTTTTTTTATTAATTTAGATTAACTTTAAATCTTAGATTAAATTTTAGTTTAGATTAATTTTGGGATTGCATTATAACTTTAGGATAAATTTTTAGATTTTAATTTAGAATTCTTTATTTTTATTTTGGTCATGATTTGATTTGCCTTAGTGGGGGGCTGATTTAATCTTTTTGTGACTTGTGCAGGACGTTTCGTTGAAGAACTAAAAATCAAAACATACACTTGACAAAGATTGAAATCAAAACTACTAACAACATTTGGTGCAGAACGATTGATGAAGACATGATTTTGAAACCAATTGTCTTTTAAATTAGAAAACACTTCAATTGGTGCTTTAAAAATTAACAATTGTCTTCTCTCAAATTAGCTTAACTAGGGGATCAATGAATACTGTTTGCTATGCTTGAAGGTGGTAGGTGATTATGCTCTCACCTTGTGCAAACTAGGTGATCAAAAAACCAGACCCATCTATTTTATGTGTTACCCCGATTCAATAATCGAAGTATCCTCTCCCCTTGCACACTTGTGCGATCCTGGGTGCAAGAGAAACGATTATTGACTCTAGAACTTGGGCCTGCCTTGGTGGGAAAAAGTACTCACCCCAAGGCGACTCAAACCGGAAATGGAGCTTTTTGGCCAAGCTACCCCCGACTGGTATATAAATGTGAATCCTAAGGGAAAGCCTAGGATTACGAGTGCGGAGATGTCATACAGACCAAGTAGTACTCCCCAAAACCCTGTTGAGCATAACCTCTTCAGGCTGGAGTGCCTCCTAAATGGAGCTTAATCTTGTGCCCCATGTATGGCCACTCGAATGGGGGTCCTGAAGTAAAAACCTTTGTGTAGTTGCCAAAATCCTTCTATTTGCTAGCGCAGCACCAGTCGGTGTGAAGGCATCCACATCTTCGTAGTTTTTAGTAGAGGTGATCAATCTGCCATGGGAGTTTCATGGGGGTTGGAAGCTTGGTTGGCCTAAGAAGTGAGTGCACTGTAAGGGGGAGCTCGTGCAGCCAAGCTTCTGGATTCACCCGCTGAGAATATGTGGTTGGGGAAACCCACGTGGAATCTAGCAGATATTGTCCTTTCCAACCTTAGGATTTGTGCTTGTATTGTTAAACTCAAACACTTTGTTTACTATGTCTTGCATGTGTGTTCCAAAATAGACCTCAAACAAACATCACACCTAGTAACTTGCAACATATCAAACTTTGCAAATCTCAAAGGGTCTAACAACACAAACATACAACATGAACCTATGACTTGGATTTCTTGGGGTCATCATCCTTCAGTTTTGATCTTTCAATCCTTGCATTCCATCTAGACTTTGCATTCCACCTAGCCCTTACATATCCATACATATTCATATACCTTTCATCCTAGTCCTTGCATATTACTAGTCTTGCATACATAGGTGACACTACATAGTCCTTGCATATAGATAACACTCCACCTAGTTCTTGCATGTTCAACCCATTTTCATATCAAGATCATCTCACCTACCCTTTGCATGTTCCAAGAATTTAGTCCTTTGCATATTCATCATCAATCAAACAAAACCCTTAGCTTGCACTTAGGCTACTCTTCCTAGGTCTTGAAATCAAACCATTGGCTATCTATCACCCATATCACTTGAGGTTCATCATCCTTGAGTTAGGGAACATACCGTTATCCTTGAGTAGGGAAATCCTTTTGGAGTCCATCATCTCCTACATACCCTCTCTTGATCATTGGTCCTTGTGTCTAACCATCATAACACAAGTAAAGCCTTTAAATCATAACCAACTTTGGACCTAGAGTTGCCTTTTAGCTTGTCATACCATACCTTACCACTTCCATATCTCATTTTAGAATCATATCCTTTTCATTGCACCCTAGTCTTAGGTCTCATACATTACCTTGGATTGAACATCAAAACAATCAACTATGACCCCTAGAACAAGAGCAAAAATGTTTCAAGAAGAAGGGAACCCTTGGGGAAGAGACTTTGATGGGGAAGATAACATTAGTGTTGCAACTAGAGAAACAAATGAAACTGATGATGAAGAAATAACAAAATCCGATATAGAAGAAGCACTTAAGGATCATAGATTCACTAAACTTCTTACGGAGGTAGTCAAACATAACCCACAACAATACTTCAAAGCCCTTGTTGATGAAGGAAACAAAATGCCTCCTAATTTTGACATGTCACTGCTCATGATGAATGACCAACCTGAATCTACTGGATCCAAACATCCCAAAACAAACAACGATGGTAGAATCAAAGATCATAGACCCTTTTATCTACAACCAGGTTACAAGCGATCTTCAAAGACCTCAAAACCCACACCAACAAATGATCCTATTTTGGATGAGCTTAGAACATTGAGACAAGAATTGGACACCCTTAAGAACCGTAAATCATCATCTCATAAGTTCTGCATTGAAGATATATGTCCTTATCCCTTTGATCCAAGCATACCAATGCCACTTTTCCTAACCATTGGGACATAGCAAAACTTGACAAATATAATGGAAAAGGGGATCCTAAACATCACTTAAGACAATTTTGTGCAACTACCATGGAATTCGTAGTTGATGAAACATACATTATGAGATTATTCCCCCGCAGTCTAGGAGGAGAAGCCATGGAATGGTTTTCACAATTATCCCCGACCATCAAATCCTTTCAAGAATTGGCTGATAAATTTGTCTCCAATTATAGCTTCAATTGTGACTTTAAAGTGACCATGACAAACCTTTTCAACACCAAACAAAAACCAGGTGAATCTTTTGTGTCATTTTTGCAAAGATGGAGACATTTGACAAAACGATTACCTTATGTCATTCCTGATCAAGAATTGGTTGACCTCTTTTGTCGAAATTTGAACAAAGAAATTGGAAGGGAACTTCGCCTCAAATGCTTGGATTCCTTTGACGATTCCATAGAAATGGGATTTTGAATCAAACAAACTCTCATTGATGATGGAACCATAAAACTTAATAATGATAGAGATCAAAAATCAAATTCAAACAACAAGACACCTTTTTGGGTAAAGAACAAGAATGTTGTCAATGACCAAGTTGTTGATACAAAAACAACTAAAACATCATCGCCTATTTATAACCTCGAAGGTTCATCTTCAGATAAAGGAAAAGAAAAACAAAGAAGTTTCCCTAAATGAAATTTTACACCATTGGGACAATCACTTGAATCCGCATTAAAAGAACTTCTTGAAATCAATATTATAATGCTAGCTGAAATAAAGGAATATAATCCACAAGTCAAACCCCCATGGTGGAATGAGAATCACTTTTGAGACTATCATAGACATAAAGGACATAAGACTAATAGTTGCAATAAACTTTGATTTAATACAGGACCTTATTGATGATGGTAAGATAGTAGTTGATGGACACACTCCTTTCGGTAACTTTGATCGCGAGGTGTTTAAGAACCCTTTCCCTAAGCATGACAAGGATAAAGGAAAGGCCCTTGAATCTGGTGATGGTGTAAACTATACTACTACTAAGTATGACTATACCATACATAACATCAGTGAGGTTGATAATCATGTTAACACTTTCATTATAAAAGGAAAAACACCTGATTGCAAGGTTACTACCCGCAAAGGCACAATCACCCTTAGAGGTCCTAATTCAAAACCCACTCCACCAACTTCACAGTATAACCTCATAGAGCATTTAGGAAAAACACCCGCACAAATTTCCATACTTGAGTTGCTATGCCTATCTCCTGAGCATAAAGCTATCCTAGATAAAGTGCTTGCTACTGCTACAGTGCCTACAAACCTACATGTAGACCAATTCCAAGCTATGGTGGGACATATCACCTCACCTTACACTATCACTTTTACTAAAAGTGATGATTCATCCCCTCGACAACCACATAATGCAGCTTTACACATTGACGTCCTTATCAATAATGCCAAGATCAAGAGAGTTCTAATAGACGGAGGAGCTGGTCTTAATATTTGTACCCAAGAATTGATCACAAAATTAGGGTTTTCTAGAAATGCAGTTGATCCAAGGAACAAGATTACCATAAAGGCATATGATGAAGAAGAACACTCTTGTAAAGGATCAGTTACTCTACCAATTAGAGTAGGCCCTGTGGTAAAGGATGTGGTTTTCCAAGTCCTTGATCTCCCACTGACCTATAATATCCTCCTTGGAAGACCTTGGATTCATGCAATGCAAGCAATACCTTCTACCTACCACCAGTGCATTAAATTCCCACACAATGGTGTTGAAATCACAATACAAGGAGATCCCAACCCTTTCATGTACTGCCATAATCTAAGTCCTAAAACTGAAATCACAATCCCAAGCAATCGCGAGTCATTTCCCTCCCAAGCATATGTTGATCCTGAGTCCCTAAAAGCATCCTCCTCAAAATCCATGGAAGTTAATACCAAATTACAAGTAAAAGAACAAGGGGTGGGAGAATATACTTTGAATCATGCCCTTTGCATTGGAAAGTTACCTTTATCTCCCCATACCTGTGGAAAACTACAAATGACTAAGACCACATCAGATGTAGAGTCTACAGTGACTTGTCAATTAACCAATCTCAAAAAATGGGGAGTCCTCTCTAATGAAGTAGAAGAAGTTGATCTCCTGAAATGGCTATACAAAGATGAGGATATAGAAAAGGAACAAACTGAAATAAAGATACCTGTTGGACAATATGGTAAAGGTTTTGATCTTATGAAACAAATGGGATATGATGGTAAAAGTCCTCTTGGCTTACAAAAATAGGGTATCTTGGAACCAATACAACCTACTCATATGCAAAAAGTCCCTGGTTTAGGATATGATGCACAGAAAGATAAGACCTTGAGTACCACATGTACTTCAAGTAAGGAAGTAGAGTCCTCTAATGCTACACAGACAAATGAGGAAAGTACCATCGATGAATTCATTGACATTTATGAATATGATAGTATCCCTACCCTTGAACTTGATCATAACATTTGTACCCTTGAATCCATTCAAAATCTTGATTCAAATCATGACCCTTTACCATTGGTTCACCCCGAACTCATTGATTTAGACCAGAAGGGACCGCCACAACTGGATGTATTTCAAAATGATGAGGCAATCATAAAATTTTTGGGAGCACAAGAAGATACACCTTTTGAGGATCATAAGATAGGTTTCACCATAGAACTAAATAGTGCGGCTTACTTTGGGGAGGGTGCCAAGCCTTTCAGTTGCAAAATTATTGAAAATATAAATAGGTCTTCTAGTGAAAACCACCCTATGGCACTATTAGACTCGAAAAAAGTAAAAATAAAGGATGTATCCAAGGGTGAAAACCTCTCTGAGGCACCCGAGGATGGAAGGCTTGACACACTTCCCTTAGCAGTATATCATGAAAAGTCATCTATGCTAGTGGAGAAGACAATACTAGCTAACTTGGGCACAAAAGAAAAATGGAAGATAATTCACCTAGTAGAATCATTAACACTTGAAGAGAGAATAGAGCTTATACAGTTTTACAAGGAAAGACAAGTCAACTTTGCATGGTCTTATGTAGATATGCCAGGACTTGATCTAGATCTGGTCATGCATCACTTGTCTTTGCCACCGGGGGAAAAACCTGTTAAACAAAAGTTGAGAAAATGCACCCGCATATTGCTCTATTGGTAAAATCCGAATTACAAAAGTTGCTAGATGTGGGATTTATAAGACCTATTGACTATGCTGATTGGATTTCAAATTTGGTACTAGTTTCAAAACCTGATGGGGGCATCCAAATTTGCATGGATTTTAGAGATTTAAACAAAGCTTGTCCTAAGGATGACTTCCCCCTTCCAATCATTGACATGATAGTGGATTTGACGGCAAGACATGAAATGTTATCCCTCATGGATGGTTTCTCAAGCTATAATCAGATTAAAATAGCTCCTGAAGATCAAATTAAGACAACATTCACTTGTCCTTGGGGAACCTTCTGTTGGAATGTCATGCCCTTTGGGTTGAAGAACGCCAGAGCTACCTACCAACGTGCAATGACCACTATCTTTCATGACATGATGCATACATATCTAGAGGACTATGTAGATGATTTTTTGGGAAAATCTTACATGAGAGATGGACATCTAGAGATCATGGACAAAATTTTCACAAGATTAGAAAAATACAAAGTCCGATTGAATCCCAAAAAATGTGCCTTTGGGGTAACCTCTGGGAAACTCCTTGGATACATTGTCACATCTAAGGGAATTGAAGTTGATCTTGCAAAAATAAAGGCTATACTTGAAATGCCTCCACCTAAGAATATCAGACAGTTGAGATCATTACAAGGAAAACTTCAGTCTATTCGCCGCTTTATATCAAAACTCGTAGATAAATCTCAACCCTTTCAACATCTACTACACAAGAATGTTCCATTCAGATGGGATGACAAGTGTGAACAAGATTTTCAGAAAATCAAAGAGTATCTGATGACACAGCCAATATTGGTACCTCCCATAGATGACAAGCCTTTAATTCTGTATATATCCACAACCACCACAGCACTGGGGGCACTTTTGGCACAACATGATTCTGAAGGAAATGAATGTGCTATCTATTACATTAGTCACACTCTAGTGGGATATGAGCTCAATTATAGTTCTATTGAAAGAGCATGCCTTGCCATAGTTTTTACATCACAAAAGTTGCGACGTTACATGCTTACACACCAGACAAATCTCATTGCAAAAATTGATCCTCGTAAGTACCTCTTGAGCAAAGCAGCACTCACGGGCCGCTTAGCTAAATGGGTTATGATTCTCAGTGAGTTTGATATTGAGTACATAAAAAGAAAAGCTATTAAAGGACAAGCTATAGAAGATCAACTCGCGGATGCTCCTGTGATAGATAATCATCCTCTTATTACCGAATTTCTTGATGAATCAATCTTCAACATGGAATCTACACATCTGTGGACTTTATATTTTGATGGCTCCTTCACACAAGGTGGTTCTGGTGCTAGAAATCTCTTTGTCACTCCACAAGGGGATTGTATACCTAAAGCTTATAAGATAAAGTTTCCATGCACCAACAATATTGCAGAATATGAGGCCTTACTTTCTGGGCTTCATATGGCAGTGCAATGGAAAATCCTAGAGTTGTGTGTTCTTGGTGACTCTCAGCTAGTGATTAAACAAGTTAATGATGACTACAAAACAAAAGATGAAAAATTAATGCCTTACAAAAGAATGGTGGATGACTTCAAGGCCTATTTCACATCAATTTCCTTTGAGCAAATTCCTTGAGATAGCAACCAAGCTGCTGATGCAATGGCAACAATTGGTTCACTTGTAGAAATGCCACGCAATGCTACCTACTATGAGTTCTTGGTAGAGCCTCTTTTGGAACCCGCTTACAATATACCACAATCTGAAATGATTTTCCTTATTATTGGTCCTAATTCTCAATGGTATGGCGATATTTATACCTATCTCCAAGATAACACCTTTCCATCGGATCTATCCAATAAATCTCATAAAACCTTTATCCGTCAAGCTTCCTGCTATGTAATCTTAGCCAATACCCTTTACCGCCGAGGTCTCGATGGTACTTTACTTAGATGTCTTGAGCATGATGAGAGAAAAACTGCTTTACGAGAAGTACATGAAGGTATATGTGGGGCACATTCTAGCGGTCCTACCTTAGCCAAAAAACTCTTGCATATGGGTTATTATTGGCCTACAATGGAAACAGATGCTTATCAGTTTGTTAAAAAATGCAAGCAGTGCCAAAAACATGCAGACTTGATACATGCTCCTGCACAGAAATTACATTCTCTTACTACACCATGGCCCTTTTATCAATGGGGACTCGATCTCGTGGGCAAGATCCATCCACCTTCATCCAATGGTCATAAGTTCATTCTCATTGCCACAGACTATTTCATGAAATGGATTGAAGTTGTTCCTCTCACTCATATCACTGGAAAACAAATAGCCACTTTCATACTGAACTACATCATCTGTCGTTATGGTGTTCCTTTATCCATCATCACAGATAATGGGCGTCCATTCAAAAATCAAGATGTCCGTGAACTTTGTGAGAAATTCCATATACACCATCATTTCTCCACACCTTACTATCCTCAAGGTAATGGCCAGGCTGAGGCCTCTAACAAAACCATTCTTAAAATTCTCAAAAAAATGGTCAATGAAGCTGGTCGAGATTGGCATATTCAACTGAATCCTGCCTTGTGGGCTTATCACACAAGTATCCGCACTCCTACAGGTGCTACCCCCTATGCCCTTGTCTATGGATCTGAAGCCATCTTGCCCATCGAGGTCGAGTTACCCTCTTTGCGCGTCTCCTTGCACAATCACATCAGTGATGAAGAATACCGAGTTTCCCATTTGCAGGAATTGGAGCTATTAGATGAACGAAGACAAACTGCTTTTAACCATCTTAGAGCATATCAAAAGTAAATGAGTCAAAGTTATAATCAGAAAGTGAAACCACACACATTTGAGGTTGGAGATCTTGTCCTTTGTGAAAATCCTCGCAATCAACAAGACAGAGAAAAGAAGGGTAAATTTGAGCCTAACTAGTTGGGTCCATACGTTATCACTGTTGTGTATGGATTTGGGGCATATCAGTTATCTACTCCAGAAGGTGAATTGCTTAATGATCCCATCAACAGTATGCACATTCGCAAGTTTTATACTTGAGTGCTTTAAGGGTACACTCTTTTAAAGTCCTAAAGTAAAAAAAAATGGAAAAAGTCCTGAAAAAAATACAAAAAAAATGGAAAAAGGAAAAAGTCCTGAAAAAAAATTCAAAAAAAAATGAAAAAAGTCTTGAAAAAAAATTTTAAAAAAATAAAAATAAAAATAAAAATGAAAAAAAAGAGAAATAAATTCATTCAATGGTGAAAACCACTTCGGTGGCGCCTTGAGCAAGTACCATGGTGAAAACCAAGAAATTGGCACCATGTGTAGAGAGTTTACTCCTCTTTCCTTTGGAGCTCTACTTGATCTTTTCATCCCATTTTTCATTCACCCTCCACTTCATAATATCCTTTTCACACTCACCATGGCTTGTGAATTGTTCGACAATCCCCTCACTTGCTCGCTTTGTCATGCGTACTAGATTGGTCCTATTCCTCAGTGGGGCATTTCCTCAACCTTAGCCATGGGTTAGGATATTGAGCATCTCACGGTCAGAGAAACTACCCTCTTTGTCTGTCTACTTGCTTGCGATGCATCTCTTTCCGTTGTAAAAGGTCCTAAAAAAATCCATAAAAATCATAAAATGTCCTGAAAAATAATCCATACAAATCATAAAAGGTCTTGAAAAAAATCCAAAAAAATCATAAAATGTCTTGAAAAAATCCAAAAAAATCGTAAAGTGTCCTGAAAAACATCCATAAAAATCATAAAATGTCATGAAAAAATCCATAAAAATCATAAAATGTCCTGAAAAAGAAAAAATCCAAAAAAATCAAATATTCCAAAACTCCAAAAAAAAATCAAATAACCTCAAAAATCCCTAAACAATGACACTTTCAGATCACCACATCGCTTTGAACTTCAGCAAAATCAAACTGCATCATGAGTAACAATCAAGCAAATATTGTAGCATACCTACCAATCCATCTTGCAAATCCAACCAAACACACACAATCGTACCAAGAATTAGTTCCATCTCGAGGCATGACGCATGTTTCTTTGTTGGTATTTGATTATTTTATGATTTTATCTTTGGTGGCATGTCTTTTAGCTTCTCTAGGATGTCTGGGACTAGAGAGGTGATGATGGGGCATGTTCACCTATTTGTTGCCTGTGGATTGTTTCTTATTCATAGGACGACTCGTCTTAAGACATGGTTATCTAAAACCTATGAGTCTAGTATGGATGAGTGCATTCCTTGTTTGATAGTGTCTTCCATGCAATAAGTATTCAGGTCATCTAGGGTCCTTATACCTAGATGCTTATACTTCATTACTAAATAAAAACGCAAATAGTATTCAGGTCGTCTCGATGTTCATGTTATCTAGACGTTTATACTAATTTGTGACATAATAAGCTCGATGATGATAAAAGCACTTAAAATGCACAAGAGGCTTCATCACCTTCATTTTCTCCCATCTTGCATCTTCCATTTCTTGCATTTCATTTTCTTCATCTTTCTTGCTGTAGAAAAATCAATCAACTTGCATCTCCAAATCTCATGTTCCCTTAATCAATCAACCAATCATTCTATCAACTTGTCTTGCACTTGCATCAATCTCAATCAGCTTCATCAGCTCATCAACCCAGCTATACTGATCATTTCCATCAATTGTTCAGTTATGCCTATCGATTGTGCATTTCCATCAAATGTACACCACCGCTTTATCACTTGCGCAATATCAAGTATTTGATCATTTTCTTGGTCACATCTATCAAGAGATTAATCTTCATACAATTTTTCTGATCAATCTCTCGAGGGGGCATATCATTCTTATCATATTCCTTACCAAGATTTATCTGGGGCATGTATCAGTTGATCAATCTTTTTTTTTGAAACAATGCAACAAGCTGCATTGTCTCAAAGAGGGGCAAAATGTAGACACTCAAATTTAACCACAAATCACATTACTCGTCTATTGATTAAAATGATCAATTCATTCAATACTTTCTTCTATTCATGCATTTCATCAAATCATTAAATCATTGCATTATCATTTGCATACGTCACATTATCATTCATTATCATAATAAATTCATTATCATAATCATTCACTAGCATTTCATAATAAAACTATATTATCATTTAAATCAAATCATTTGCATAAATCATTCACTTCATATTCCATTTATATAAATTATTAAATCGTTCATAAAACATTTCATAACCATTCATAAATTAAATAATTTCATTTTGACAAATTATCATTCTTACATAAATCATTCTCATAAAAACATTAAAATAATTCATGATAAAACATTAATAAACCATTTTCATCCACATTAAAAATATATGCATTTAATTATTTTATTCAATGCTTCACCATTCATTTAATCTATCTTCTTTATCATTTCCACTCATATGCACTTCATTTCACTACACCATGTGGGATTTTAAAAATTCATTATTGCAATATCTGTTTATCCCACATTTCTCATTCTCAACCTCTTTGTCATCAAAGATTCCTATTTAAACAACACTCTCTTCTCATTTTGACCCCTACATGAATTTGGAATACTTTTTCCCACTCACCATAGCCTCTTGCTACATTTTGTGCTCACAAAAATCTGAGAACAAATGCATAAAATAAGATCTTGGTGAAAGGGAGACAATGGAGTTATGTTCTTTTAAGTGCAGATTTTGATTTCTTTTAAGCAAGTTTGTGATCTTAGTGTAGTTGCATGTTTTTGTTGGTTTGCATTTAAATTAGAATTACTCTATTGATGTGGACTAGAAATGATGGTTCTCTTCCATAGAACCATTCATTTTTGAGAGCCTACACCTATCACTGAATAGTCAAAAGTGCTTCGTGATGATGCAAGAGGGAATAATGCTTGGTCACTATATTTTTGCTATAGGAATACAGGTTGATCCTTCTAAGATTTAAGTCATCTCTAATCTACCCTTTCCTACCAAGAAAAAGCAACTAAGAAGCTTTCTAGGCCATGCTGGATATTAGAGGAGATTCATCAAAGACTTCAGCCAAATAGCAGGCCCTTTATATAGTCTGCTGAAGAAAGATGCAGATTTTGTTTGGATAGAGGAATGTGAAAAAACATTCCTTGATTTGAAAATTTCTCTTACACAAGCACCTATTTTGAAGGGACCTGATTGGTCACTTCCATTCCATATTCATACTAATGCATCAAATTATGCCATTGGTGTTGTATTAGGACAAAAGGGTGGTTCAACAGAACATGCACTCTACTACATAAGAAAAAATCTGTAGGGGGCTAAACTAAACTACACTATTACAATGAAATAAATGTTGGCAATCATCTATGCCCTCAATAAATTTAGGTATTATATCACAGGTTATAAGATATTTGTCCATACTGATCATGCAACAATCAGGTATTTCATGAACAAAAGCTCAATAGTAGGAAGACTAACAAGGTGGTTGTTGCTCATGTAGGAATTTGATATTATAATTGTGGACAAGCCAGGTAAAGCCAATGTGGTTGCTGATTTCTTGTCTAGAATTTAAAGGCAAGATGACTCTGCACTTATTGACGATTCCTTTCCTGATGAGCATCTATTTGCAATCAAGGTCATTCACCCATGGTATGCAGATATAGAAAATTATCTGGCTGCAGGAAGAACTCCTCCCCAATTCTCCCCTAAGGAAAAGAGATTATTGGTATAGAAAAGTTTTAACTTTTCTTGGATTGAAAATTGCATGTTTTATATAAGGCTAGATTAGGTTCTGAGGAGATGTGTATGAGAGGAAGATACTCATGATATACTCCATGCAAGCCATGATGAACCGTGTGGTGGACATTTTGCTACCAAAAGGACAGTAATGAAAATCTTAAATATTGGCTACTATTGGCCAACTCTGCATAGAGATGCAGCCAAATACACCAGAAGATGTGACAGATGCCAAAGGATGGGAAGACCAACCATATCATATGAGATGCCTCTATTTCCACAAGTTATTGTTGCACCCTTCGACAAATGGGGACTAGATTTTGTGGGACCAATTTATCTGCCATCAAATGGTAAGTCCTACATCCTTGTATGCACATATTATGTGACAAAATGGGTAGAAGCTAAACCTACGAAGCATGCTAGGGATAATAAAGTAGGAGAATTCCTCTATGAGGAAATATTCACCAGGTTTGGAGTCCCTAGGGAAATAGTGACAGATCAAGGAGCACAGTTTACTTCTACACTTATAACAACCTTAGTAAATGAATACAACATAAGGCACAAAAAATCAACTCCTTATCATCCACAGGCTAATGGCCAGGTTGAGATCACCAATAGGAACTTAGAGGCAATTTTAACTAAAACTATAGATTTGTATAGAAAGGATTAGGATGCAAGGTTACCAGAAGCTATATGGGCCTACCGAACTACATGGAAGACTGCTACAGGATATACACCTTTTGAAATGGTGTATGGTAAAATAGTTGTGATTCCAATAGAATTTGAACATAAGACTCTCAGAACAGCATTAGAGATGGACATGGACTTAACAACTGCACAAAAGGAAAGATTCATGCAGCTCAATGCCTTGGATGAGCTCTGAAAGAATGCCCTACAGTACACTGAGCTAATACAAAACCAATGAATAAGGTGGCATGATAAGTACATCAAGGAGAAGAAATTCAAAGCAGGATATTGGGCTCTGCTTTATGACTCGCAGTATAAGGATAGTCAAGGAAAATTATAAACTAGATGGTTGGGTCCATATGAGATAGAATAAGTATTCACAAATGGTTTTGTACAATTGAGGACCATTGATGAGGTCCACTTGAAACTATTAGTCAATGGGCATTGCCTAAAGCTCTACTATAAGCCCATTGACAAGGAAGAATTTTTGAGCCAGTTCAAATTAGTGCAGAAGACCATTGATCCTATAGCCAAAGGAATTGAGTCTCGACTCAATTCCCTAGGCCATGCATAAAAATACATGCAACTGTCATAATAAAGGGGTCATCCACCGGATCCCCATTCCATTCAATCACTTCACCCATAATTTGTACACTCACACTCTTACCACCACATCATCCACCTGCCATTTTCCATATCATCCACATTTCTCCGTATCACATATTACAATAAAGAGGGAGTTCACATCAGGTAATTACGGTGATTCTATCCAGGTAAACTCCACTTCACGTTAAGATTGAGTAGGTTTCTTTATTTATTACATTTAATTTAGTATTAATTAGTGCAAATGAATTTCCTATATGGTTTCCATTTCCTTCAGCTCATCTGCACGATTGGGCATGTTTCTCTATGTCATAACTTCCTACCACGTCCTTATTGCCGCCGCCACAAGCTTTGTCATGTTAGTTGTCACGAACCCTGGATATTTGAAATCTGCAATTCATGATCAAACAATATTTACTTCCTGAAATTATAAACCTAAATGTATTTTGTTTATCCATGATTACTCTCTCCTTCAATAAAATTGTGTGATCGATTGCTTTCCCTATTTTTTTGGAACTTTCGAAGAGTGGTTCAAAATTTTTGGTTGAGGGGAGAGGTAGAGTGTTGTAAAATTGGGCTATAGGAAGTTCATTGGTTGGGTTACAAGAAGTTCAGTTTGGAAAAGCTAGGTGAGCATTGCTTAAAGCATTAAATTACAGAGAACTAAGTTAATGGGAGCTTAGCCAATTCGGCACGAGCCTATAGACCATAACATCCTGTTGTAGGATGTGCTACATGTGCCGCCATTCAGGCAATATGGGTGGCTGAATTACTTCCTGAAGCTCGGAGCTTTTGATGTAGACATTGTAGAGGAGTTCACAACAACATTTCAAGAAGGGGAAGAAAAAGTTAGAGGTATAGTGGTGAATGCATCAATTGATAGAATTGCAGAGATAACGGGATTGCCTCAAGTCGGAGAGCCATTTCCTAGAGGAAGGGATGCAAGGAGCATTAGGGTAGAGTTTACTCGACCAAATGACCCTTCTCTACTGATAGATAAGAAAGGTGCACAAAGGATGAGTCTGCCGCAAGACTGGGTGTTACGGGCGGGATATATAATCAAATACATAACCTATGAAGGTAGGTTTTCAGTCCTGCATTCTCATCACTTCAAACTTTTGTCTCATTTATGCCATGGATTGTTGATGAATATTCCCGATTTCCTTTACAATTTTCTATCCAATAGTGATGTTGAATTTAAAAAGGGTAGGGTTAACTCCATATCTCACCACTGCCTTATTAAATTACTTGTTGAAAAATATGTTCATGATGCATTAGGAATGACCTAGGAGGAATTCACTATCAATTTCAACCCTAAAATTTAGAATGTTGGACCTAGAGGTGAACCTCTTACCTTCAAGCAATGAACCTCCTAGTCCATAGGCCAGACCTCTGCTGCTATGTCCCCTACTCAAGAATCATCCGATTCACAGGATGACATTCCTCTTTCTGAAAAAAATTCCAAGTAACCGACACAAGGCCCTATCAAAAATCTTGAGCCTTCTTCCAAGGATAAGAAAAGGAAGTCACCCATTGTGGCAACCCCTAAACCTATAAAAAGGAAGCAAAAGGAAAACTTATTTTTTCCTGCAGAAAAACCCTCCAAAAAGCATAAGACAATTCTTACTTCCATAAGGAAGAGCTCTAGGTTCCATAACTAGGCAGCCTGCCAATCACTTGATACTACTCCAGCCACACCACCATTAGATCCTTCCAGTCCTGTACTGAGAGAAGAAGAACCTATTATTGAGGAGGTTGTGAGTACACCTAAAGGAGATGGCATAGATGAATTGGCTGCCATTGCAAAGAAACTACAGGAAGGAATGGGATGTGATGAAAAGGAGGAGGTAATAGTTGTGTTTCTGTCAGAAAAAGAGCATGAAAGCATTGGCATGACTAATGAGATTCCTGCTGCTCAGGAAGAATAGGAAGGTTGGCAACATGATGGTAATTCGGGACGGGAGAACTTTGAACAATCAAATAATACAGAGGTAATTGGAGAAGAATAACAAGGAAAAGTGGATGTAACTGAAGAAATACAGGAGTCACCTACAGTAAGCTATAATCATAGAATGCAACTCCATGTCACAAACTTTTCAGGAGGAATGGCATGTTTTGAAGAACTCCAGCAACAACGGACTACTTGTGCACTTGAAATTGAGAGATTACAAAGGATAATCCAGAACAAGAATCTGGAAATTGCTAACTTAAATGACACTCTCAACCAGGTGGTAGAGCTTATTCCATGACTGATGCAATGTTGAGCACCTTCACCTATCTATGCAATGTACCTCAAGGATCTATATTTGAAGTTCCAACTGATTAGAATTTGGAAAGGTAAAAACCCTTCTTTAGATAATCCAGAAGAATTTTACGAAGCATACAGAGATTCACCTCTACACATCGTGAACCTCCTGTGTGAATTTTATCTGCACAATTTGGCTATATCCTAGGATAAGGAATGGAACCCCTTATGTTATGTCAGTGATATTCATATCAGCGCTCTAATCTCCTGGATCACCAATGTGATAAGAAGGGGGGGGAAATTATGTCTGCAGATGGCATCGGAATCAAAATTTTCTTTTACAACACTTGTATGTGCTAAAATAGGCCACCAATGCACCAAAACAGTTAACAAATGCGCTAAATGATCAAGAAGGGATGAGCTAAAATAGTCCATCTATGCGCCAAAATAGTCCATGGATGCGCTAAATGATCAAGAAGAGGTGCATGAAAATAGTCCGTCTATGCTCATGAACCAAGTTTTTGGCACATTTAGATCATACTTTTACAAATACTTTTTTGCTTTTTATTATGCTAAAACAAACATTTAGTGCTGATTATGGGACAAGACATGAATTTTTTATGTGTAATATAAAAAGTATATTATGCTAAATCTTTCCATAATTATCACCTTGAAATTTTTTATTAGTTTGATGAATGCCTTATGAATTTGTGTGATGACAAACCCTTCCTGCAGCCTCTACTATTGAACTTCCTGCAGCCATGTCTGAAATAATGTTTGCCTTAGTTTAATGCTTAATGAATGTATAAATGAAGTGATGGATTGTCTTAAAGGTTGAACATGTTGAGCTAACATTCTGCCTCAGGAATAGCTGGCAAGATATTTTGTAGGTACCACGATTGGAGGAAGGAATTCAATTCCCACTTGAAGGATAGAAGATGAAATCAAAGAAGATTGGTTCAGCAGCAAAAGAATAGGGAGACAATTTCAACTCATCCGCCATGCTAGTGGATTGTTTCAGAAATCTAGCTTAGGCATCTTGATGGCACATAAATCTAGGATGATGGCACTTTAAGACTCATGAACTGATTTGACTTAGTTCTTTCATTTCCATCCACCTCTTCACTAAGTTAGCTAGATGTAATAAAGACCTCTCATTTTATAAGGGAAGGTTAGTTAGTAGCTGGATTCATTTTTCAATAAATAGCTCATTCTCCTTTAGAGAATGGGCTGGAAGATGCTGTTGTAACACATTTTCAGTTTCAGAAATATAGTCAAGAGATTGTGTGCTATGTACTTGTCTACCTTGAATCAATAAAGTTTATGAAGTTTTCTGCCTAATCTGTTGTCTAATTTTTGCATTACCTAAGGGGGCCCACTTAGGGAACTATCCATACTTTCATTCTGCAAGTTAGAATAGCTACACTTCCTTTCATAGAGGTTAATATGATTGTTCCTGCAGTTGGAAAAAACACGGAGTTATCAACTATTCTTGCAGCCACTAGATGCAGAATAGTTTTATCTTTCAGTTTTTATTTCCAAGCAAATTATCCAGTAAATTTGTTTCCAGTAATTTAAATTTTAGTATAAAGCATCTTAAGAAATCATGCATGTCTGGAAAGGTGATTAGTGCATATATTGTGCTGACCCATTTCAAGTTTACGTCCCTGGGTTGATGATTAAATGAGGTTCTTTAGTAGGTTATGATGGCTAGTTGTAATGTTCAATCCCTGAGTAGAGGAATTCATGTTCCTAGTTATTGAGTTGATTAAAGAACACTACATATTCACCAAAACAGTCCATGGATGCGCTGAAATAGTCCATGGATGCGTTGAAATAGTCTGGGGATGCACTGAAACAGTCTGGGGATGCGCTAAAAAGAGGCTCGTATGTGCTAAAGCATGACACCTATTCGTCACCTATCAGAAAAATCTGCAATAAAAAAAATTAAAAACAGAGGGGATGGCCAATGGTGGGTGCCAAAAATGTGGGTGGAATAAGTGGTCTAATTAAAGAGTAAAACTAACACACCAAAAAGACATTATATTGAAAGAAACTAATCTAGAAAACATAAATGCAAACTCTAGACAATTGCAGCTCCTTCAAATTCATCCCATCATCCTCTATCTCCAAGGATTTGATTAAAGTTGTTGGCTCTCAGTTGTGCAAGCAACAACTTGTTGAAATGACAATTTAGGAGAATGAGATTGATTGAAAGTGCATATGTAGTGCTATATGATTTAAACTATGAAATTAAACTTGAAATGCTATGATATTGCTAAAATGTCGATATGTTGATTCGAATGCAACTATAGTAACTACGTATAAAATCTAGGATGAAATCTACTTACGAGAAGGGTGTATTTATAGATTTTTTGAAGGCAAGAATCTAGTTGGTGGAGATCGATGGTTGAAATTCAAACTTGTCAAGATGAATGGTGAGAGATGGAGAGGTTGAGAGAAAGGTGGAAGGTTGAGAGGAAAGTGGAAGAATGTTTTCAACCCACAAAACCATCCTCATTCAAAAATGCAGACAAACATGACATTTATCTCCTCATTTATGAAAATTGGTTGAAGGTTGAGGATAATTGCTAATTAAATAAATAAATTTATTTAATTATATGTGACATGTGCAAATGGAAGTTTCCAAAATTAAATAAATTAATATTTAATTGTGACAGGTGAAAGAAAATGAGTAATTACATATTTATAATATTTAATTATGTGAGATGTTAAATGGATTAGAAGAATATTTCATAATTCGAATTTAAAAATTCAAACTTTAAAGAAACAAAATGATAATTAAATAAATAAATTATAAAATTTATTTAGTTTAATTAAGAGGAAAATAGAAATAATTAAATAAACTTATTTATTTAATTTAACTAGAAGAATTTGAAAAATGAACAATATAAATAAATAATTAAATTTATTTATATGTAGATGAATTTAGAATTTTAATTAAATAATTCATATTTAATTAATTAACAGGTTTGAATAACTGTGACCATTTTAAGATTTTTACACCTGCAATACAAAAGTATAAAAATTATGCCAACTCCCTCGTCCATATTGTCCATGTGTTTGCATTTGAACGCTGACATGAATGTCATTTTGTAGATCCATTAATTGTTTCACAATATCAAGTCAAACAAAAAAAATATTTTTCTTCAACTAACTAAAAGAAGCATTGAATTATTGAGCTCTCAATTATTCTTGTAGATATTTTGGTATTGCACCAATCTACAATTGCACGTGCATCTCTGAATTTCACAACATCCTCAACTTTTAGTTTCTCTCTAGCAAGAGCTCTTTTTGCACATGCACCTGCTCCATAGTGTTCTCCCTTACCATGTCCAGCTTCATAAAAACTCCAAATGTGCTAGATATTACATTTTCCTTATGAACTCTACATAACCAATAAAACATTCTATCACTTTTGAATTGACCCATGCAATTATCTGACCATATGAGATGTTCTCTCATTTTAATTCCTCTCTCTTTTAAATTTTTATAAAATATATCAAAAAATATTGAACAAACTCAGATGAATGTAATCGATTATCACTTACATAAAAATGGTACTCTCTAAAAAAAATGGATAATTTTCTCTACTATCATCTACATGTCTATAAACAATATGAACACATATAGCTACTTGCACTGAATTATAATATTGCGATTGACTTTCTTCTTGTGGAGCAAGAGTATAATTTTCAGCAAAATCAACAACTAACAATATAGTTCCAATTGGGAATGTGTTTTTACATAAACAAAACTAATTGTCAAGACAATGAGCATACTGAGAGTGTTTAACATATTTAGGTACAATATTATCTTTAAATTCTTTAATAAATGCATGCACACTAAATTTTTCCACAATTAGCTCACAAAGTTTTCCAAATTTTCCATCTTTTAAAGAGTATTCAACATTTTAAAACTTTTTTACATCCACCAATTATTTTCCAAATTCATCTAAACTACTTTCATGCATACATTCTCCTAATAATGAAAAGTTACCACATCTATCGCATTCTCCATAAATACATACTTTTAAATAAAATAAGTTTCCATTAGAGGGTTCACAAAACAAACCTGCTATAAAATCTTTGATTGTTTCAGGTGGCATATTAATACCACAAGTGTCTTGCATAATTTGGTTAACATGCAAAGTGCATGGTATATATCGAAAAATATCATAATAATAATGAAATTATACATGAGTCTTACAATAACAAGAGATTCTTTGTTTATTAATTCTAACATACCAAGGTTTACACTTTTCAAATGATCTTTGACTTATGTTAATATTAAATGGTAAGATTGAATCATCTAAAAAAAATTATATAATTCAGTTTGAGTCATATCTAAGAGATGCTTTGAATTAGGTTCATGAATTTTGCAACCCACCCTTAATTTTAAGACATCTCTAATGTTAGGTGATACTCTTGTATTATCATGAATTTTTGTTTTGATTAAAGATTTAATTTCATTAGTTAATTTCATGTCTGATCTTGGGAGTCTACCACTAAAACTCCAGCATTGATTAATTAATTGGATCATTTCCAATACTTTCTCTTCTTTTAGTAGCTCTTGTCAAATTTTTGGCATTTACTTTTATACATTTACTAATCTTAACATTATTTTATTTGAAGTTTCTTTATTAAATAGAGTAGTTGTTATTGCATGACGAGCTGCATTATTATCTTTAGATCAACTTTTCTTACCTATGAAATCAATAGCATTAGCAACACTAGATATGACTTATTCTACTGAATCATCTTTCTTTTTTGGTTTTACAAAAATACCTAATTTTTTCATCACATTTCTCATTTTCGACATTCTCATCAATTGCAACATGAGTTGACACTAAAATCCTAATTTCTTTCTATAAAAAAATATTCTATATATTCTATTTCCATAAGTTCTCATTTGTCTCCAAGAAAATTTACCATGAAGCTTATCTAGCACATCTTTTTCAATTGTTAAAAAACAATTTCATCTTCATCCATACAAAGGGTTTCATTTTCATTCATGCAAGGGGTTTCATTTTGATTTTTAAACATACAAAGGATTTCATTCTCATTTTCATCAATATGAGAGGTTTCATTCTCATTTGCATTCTTAGAAGATATTTCATCATTTTTTTGTTTTTGCATTATTTCAACCCTAGAATTATTGATACCATTAATGATGTATCTGACTTCATCTAAATAACTAAGATCAATATTATCAAGACTTGGGTTTGAAGACATACCTGGATAGATTTATTGAATAGGTGCATTTTCCATATCATTGGGCTCAAGTGGATTTGAAGACATACCTGAAGTTATTTACATAGGTTTTATTTCCATATCATTCAAATTTGAAGTTGAAGGCATAATTGGGTTTGTCTCCATAATTGCATTTTCTTCCATATTCACCATCTCCACATTTGCATCATCTACATTCATTCCATAATTCATGGTTTCCTCTTCAACATTCATTTAACTAGATGCTTCCAAATTTTTGATTTGACGAATCCTTTCTCTTCTATCCCTTTGTATTTTTGCCTCCATTTCTTTATTTTCTTGAATTTCTTTGGGTGTCATTAACTTTCTACATATTTTTCTTTGCCTTTGATTTGATCCCATGGTTACCAAACCCTCTTTGATAACAAAACAATTGATTCTAAACCTATTTTAAAATTTCCATCTCCTTCAAATATTCAAACAAAACTATGTTATATGAAGACCCTTTCTTCTATAAACATTGAAGTACAAAAACATCACATGAATACATCCAAAATTTCTCTTTTTCCAAATCTTCTTGTAAAATGTTCTTGTACTTGATTCCACTTCAAAAAATTCAATTTGCACTTGTCTCTTCCAACAATTTGAATAGAATATACCCCGCACAAGACAAAATTGCAATAAAAAACATAGAGAATAGTGCTTTCGGATCGTACTACAGAAAATGAATGTTGTAGTAAAAATGTGCTCTATCAGTATTTTTCAAATTGGGAGTAAACGAATATATCATAAATTCATACACATTTTATAAATGTGTACGCATTCTATTCTAGGAACGCATACACATTATATAACATGTATCTGTTCCTTTTACCCAATGGGTAAATACATAAAGCATACATGCTTCATTTAAATAACATGTACACATTATTTAAAAGAGGAATCCCTAATATACATGTAGCCTTGGTTGTAGGCTCTGAAAAGGTTTGGAAATCCGACCCTTAACCTTTGACCTGTAACTAAAAAACTAAGGTAAATTGAAGAAGAATGTCCAACTTTGCTAATATGGCTAGCAAAATTTTTTTCTGAATCAATCTATAAAATTAAAACTTATTAGAGAAAATGATGTCTAGTTTCCAAATATATAATTTTTATTAAGATTGGATTTTTTTTTAATTTTTTAATTAATTTCTAAGCAAACTAGTCCTTAAACTTGAAATATCAGGCTTCTTTTATTTTTAATAAACTTTTTTTGGTTAAGTTTCTTGTAGAAAAAATATATGTCATCAATCTTCAAAACATTCTCTACACAATGACAAAAAAAAAATCAAAAAAATTTAGTTTAGGTCCAATTATTTTGTCCGTACACATTGATTTTTAAAAACAACAATTAAGGCCAATAAAAATTCAATAAAAAAAAATACCTCATCAATACTCATGTTGTTAGATCTCTTTCCCCAAAAGGAATTAGCAAAATAATTTTATTTGGGTCAAAAAGTGGTGTCTGTACACGTGCATGGTATGGTAAAAAAATAGGCTTTTAAAAAGTGGTTTTTATACATCCCTATCAAAATTTAATTTCTAGCATCTGGGTATTTGAATAAATTATATATTTGGAAACTGGATTCAAAATTCTAAATTTCATATTACTAACTTATTTTAAGATTCATTTTGTAAGTGCCTCAAATTTTCAGTCCAAGTGTGACAAATTTTGAAAAACAGCAAAAACACTTCCACTTTTTGAGTTTTTGTGGAGCCAACTTCTTGCATCGACCCACATATATGTATACACTCAAATTCGGTCTAGAGTATTAATTAAATACAAATTATTTAATTAATAAATCTTCAATTCTTCTACTTATAAATAAACTGAATAAAATTATTTATATGGTTCATCTTTCTCTAATTCTTTCTATCCTGAATCATTTTCTTCATGTCTTAATTAAATGAAAAAATTGAATTAGTTTGTTTTATTTAATTAACCACCTCTCAATAAATTTGAATTTAGGCACATTTCTACTAACTTCTTCCCACCTTCCACCTCATCATGTGTCTCAAGAAATTAATTATTTCTAATATTTAATTTGGCATTTATCATCAACAAATTCTAACTAATTTGAGACACTTGGCCTACATCTTCATTCGATTCCTTTCCACACTTGGAAATTTTCTCTTATGCAAGGAACACACTTCTCCTTATCTCTCTAACCTCTTCATCTTCAATCGTTCATCTCTCCAGATAAAATTCAAACTATTGATTCTTGCCACCTAGGCTCATGCCTTAGAAAATCTATAAATAGGCCCTCATTTACAACAAAAGAGAGTTGAGCATTTGTAGCAATTACACTCTATAGAATTTTAATTAGCATTGTCATTTAGTGAGAATTTTAGTATTAGAATTTTAGCATCAAGTAGTTTAATCATATCATTTTCATTACCAACAATATCTTAGCAACATCATTATGTTTGCATATCATCTACAACTAGTTCATTATCACACAGTGTAGGAAAAATCTCATGCATTTCCATCATCTCATTCTTTAGGTTGTCATTTGGAAAGTCATGTGCACATACAATCTGAGAGAAAAAATGACTTAAAGAATCCTTGGAGATACAGGACAATGGGATGACATTGAGTAATTGTTGGTTTAATTTGATTTGTTATTTGAATTCCTTGATATAATGTTTCTTTGGTGTGTGGCATAGTTTTAATTTGCTTATTCACGTTATTTACATACACACATAAATTGGTGCCAACTGTGGGGCATAGCCCAATTTTTTAAAACATTTTTCTGGCATGTTTCATCAATAGGTTCTTTCGGGAATTCCTATGTAGCGGATGCATAGTTTTTTTGGGTGCATTGGTGGTGACTTGTGACGCATCGAAGCCTTGTTATAGCACATTTGTAGCCTAGACCCATGCATCTACCTCTCGTTTCTGCGCATATAGAGGATTTGGTTTCCCTTTTATGTTTTCTAGAATAGAGCATTGAATGTGTTTAGTAGCACATATACAAAATATTTTAGCGCATATGCTCTCTATTTTAGCGCATACGCATTTATTTGCAAAAAAAAAATTTTGGAGGACTGATCTATATCTTTCTATTTTGTAAGTACTCCATACGATGTCAAAGATATATCTAAAACTATTGATGATGTTTGCAGGGGCTCAATATATTTCCCTTCAATTAAATTAGGAATCTAATTTAATTACAAGGTTAAAGAACACCATGTATTCTATGTTTGTAGAGTGATATGCATATGCTCTCCCCTTTACTGGGTGACCAGAGTGCCAAACTCAATCTTTCATTTTATTGAAATAGCACTTTTAGCAGGCTTGCCTTAGTGGGGAAAAGTACTCACCCTAAGGGAACGACCTACATGGGAACAACTAAAGCCAAGCATTCCAACCCACTATAATCAAACGTGAATCATGATGAAAGTCACATTCAATGGTAGTGTGAATTGATAGCCATCCACGAAGCCTTTGTTCTAAAAGTTGGGAGGCCTCTTAAGGGATTTTACCATTTTTCGCACCAAAAGGAAGCCCTTTCTAAAAAATTTAAGTGTAGTAGCCAACTTGAGTTAGTTTTCAAACATTATAATATTCACAGTGCAAGGGGAGGGAAGAATCTACCCCTAAGATACTCACCATAAAACTACCAGGGATTTCTGGCCAAAAGTGGAGGATTCGAATTTGGTTAAGACCCCAAAAAATGAAAAAACACAAGCACCCTCTAGGGGGTGACAAGGTTATGTGAGCTGACATAGTTCTAAGATGTGGGTTGTAATGTTATTAATGACCCTTGATATTAGAAGAGTCTGATTGATCTATTTTCTATTGTTCAATACTAGTGGAAATCAAAGGGATCAGACCAGATCCTAGAACATACACTTAATGTTTAGATCATAGGGTGAAATAAATATTTTACTACTTGCTTTTGTGTTTGCAAACCATTATTCAAAAGAGAATCCATCAAAACAATCAATTCACTAGCTCAAAAATAGAAAACTAGACAAACTTTTAGAACGGTGACATTTCCAGTTCAGCACATAAACTTCTTGTTCTGGTACATTTGCCCCATCTTTCAGTGCATCAACTTTCTATTCTAACACATTCAACTAATAAAACAACACATATAAAGTCTGTTTTGGCACATTTACACCATCTTTCAATGCATAAGATTTTTATTCTAATGCTTTAAACTGAAAAAACATTACATATAGGGTATCTTTTAGTGTATATATAGCATTTTCTAGCACATTCACCTGATATTCAAATAGAGAGTAAAATTGAACTTCTGTCTGACAACTGGAATCAAAATTAGGGACCCTTTTCAGAGCATGGATCATTTCTCATCAAAACATTTCTTTAAAATTGAATAAATTGGATTTTTCAAGTGTAATCCCTTTAGCTGGACTTAGATCAAAAATATTAAAGTGCTCCATCACCAATCCTATCTCTTATTGTTAGCTAAGTTTCATCATCAGGATCTATCATCCTTCATCATGAAACAAAATTTTGTACATCATATTTAACCTGGTCTCATCAATAAGATCTATCATCCTATTTGACTTAGGTATCTCAATGGCACTCTCAGAACAAAGATCCAAGTATAACAAAAACCCTATCACTTGTATGCCCGTTTTAACAAGAGCTAAAAAACAAAAACTCAGAGAAAAGGAAGTAGAAACCCAAACCATCATGGAAAAAGGAGAAGAAAATCATTTTCATGGATTTCACCAACCTGACACAAATGAGATAATTGATGAGGAAATTCAACAAGCTCAACAATACCCTAAAATTCATAGGTTCATGGATCAAATTCTAAAAAAATATGGAGATATATACTTTATGATGCTGGATAATCAATGTGTAAAACTACCCAGTGATTTTGATATCAATCAATTGAAGGAAGCTCGCAAGAAAATATAAACTGACTCATGAATCACAGATCCATTGAATGCTTTAACTCAACAAATACAAGTTCTTCAACAACAAGTCCAAAACATGCAAGCATGAACAACAAAGAGATATGTGTTGCAAGATATATGTCCTTATCCATTTGACAAAAGGGTGAACATGATACCTTTTCCACCAAATTCTGAATTTCCAAGATATGACAAATATAATGGAAAAAATAATCTTCAAGATCATGTAAGAGAATTTTGCACATGAAGAAACCTATTTAATAATATTATTTCCAAGAAGTTTGGGTGGTCAATGCATGGAATGCTTTTCAAAACTCCCACCAAGTATTAGATCATTTGAGGAGCTGGTAAATAAATTTATCTCCCAATATTCATACAACATTCATAATGGAATAACCATGAAAGATCTTTGCAACATAAAATAGAAAAATGGTGAACCATTCCTTACATTCTTGCAAAGATGGAGATGATTATATGCTAGATATGCTCATCCTATACTTGAGAAAAAAATATGGGAATCTTTATCAATAATCTCAACAATGAGCTGAGTTACAAACTTTAATTGCAATGTCCACCTAGTTTTGAAAAGATGATTGAAAATGGACTTAAGATTGAGGAAGCCTTGGTTAAAAGAGGAGTATTGAAAATCTATAATGAAGGATTAAACTCTGCTAATCATCATAGCAACAATGACAAATCTAAATTCTGGGCAATAAATAAGAATGTTGGTAATGATGGTTTAGCTGATACACATAACACAAAACCAGTCTTCAATTTATCAGGTGTTGCACCCCAAAACAATAAAAAAAACAAAGAATCTAAACTAGCTCCACCCCCACATCGCAGAAAATTTACACCTTTGAGGCAGTCACTTGAATTAGCATTAAAGGAGCTTCTTTCCAGCAAACACATAACCTTACCAGACACACAATATTTTGAACCAAGGGTCATACCATCATGGTGGAACGATGCATATTACTATGATTTTCATAGAAGAAAAGTCCATAAGACAAATGATTGTATGCAATTAAAACATTTGGTGTAAGACTTGACAGATAGATGTGAAACATCTATAGAAGAACATAAAACAAATGATGATCATGGAGCATTGAAAGACCCTCTAGCCAACTATGAAAAAGGAGAATCTTCTTCAACAAACAACAAAAAAAAAAAAAGGGAGCTGAGCATTTGAAGTAATTATAGTCTGCAGAACATTCATTAGCATTGTCATTTTAGTGTTAGCATTTTAGCATCAAGTAGTTTAATCATGGAATTTTCATTAGTAGCAACTTAATTACAACATTTTAATACAACAATATCGTAGCAGCATCATTATCTTTGCATATCATCTACAACTAGTCTCATCATCATATAATGTAGGAAACATCTCTTGCACTTCTAGCATCTCATTCTTTCGGTTGTCATTTGGAAATTCATGTGCACATATAATGTAAGAGAAAAATTGACTTAAAAAATCCTTGGAAATAGGGGACAATGAGACGACATTGAGGAATTGTTGTTTTAATTTGATTTGTTATTTGATTTCCTTGATATAATGTTTCATTGATGTGTGGTATATTTTTATATTTTCTTATTCACGTTATTTACATACAAACATAAATTGGTGCCCAGCGTACCGAAGGTCCATATGTGGAAAGGTGGTGGTGTCGTCGAACTTGCTCGAATCAATGAGTGTGGAAAGGGATCACCATTTTTGCTAGATCACTCAATCAGCTCAATCTCTCAATTACAAATGCATTCAAATGAACTTCCTTTTCACCTTTTTACCATTTAATGGGGTTAATGGATGGTATTTAACTTGGATTTTATTTTATTTTCAAAAAATGAATTCATCAATCAATTGGAAGGGTCATTATTATTTATCGGGAGATAAATCATCACAAAATCTTGAAAATTTGAAAATCCTTGCAAAAATCATACAAATTTCAAAAAATTCAAAAAAATTAAAAAAATTAAAAAAATTCAAAATTTTCCCTGATTTATCTCATGAGGGGGCATACATACATCATGATTCAAAAATTAATGTCTTGGGCATATCAATTTTTTTTATCAACACTATCGACAATTTTTTTTCTTTGAAGCAATGTGTCACAAACACATCACTTCAAAGAGGGGCAAAATGTATACACTCAAATTTGGTAAGGAGTATTAATTAAGAACAAATTATTTAATTAATAAATCTTTCATTCTTCTACTTATAAATAAATTGAAAATTTTATTTATATGGTTCATCTTTCTCTAATTCTTTCTATCCTAAATCATTTTCTTCATATCTTAATTAAATGAACAAATTTAATTAGTTTATTTTATTTAATTAACCTCTTCACATTAAATTTGAATTTAGGCACATTTCTAACTAACTTCTTCCCACCTTCCACCTCATCATGTGTCTCAAGAAATTAACTATTTCTAATATTTAATTTGGCATTTATCATCAACAAATTTTAACTAATTTGAGACACTTGGCCTTCATATTCATTTGATTCCACTCCACACTTGCAGTTTGTTCTTATGTAAGGAACACAATTCCCCTTTTCTCTCTAACCTCTTCATCTTCAATCATTCATCTCTTCATATTGAATCTAGATGGTTAATTCCTACCACCTAGGCTCATGCCTTGGAAAATCTATAAATAGGCCCTCATTTACAACAAAAGAGAGCTGAGAATTTGTAGCAATTACACTCTATAGAATTTTAATTAGCATTTCCATTTAGTGAGAATTTTAGTATTAGCATTTTAGCATTAAGTAGTTTAATCATGTCATTTTTATTAGCAGCAATATCTTAGCAGGATCATTATCTTTGCATATCATCTATAGCTAGTTCACTATCACATAATGTAGGAAACATCTCTTGAATTTCCAACATCTCATTCTTCAGGTTGTCATTTGGAAAGTCATGTGCACATACAATTTGAGAGAAAAACTGACTTAAAGAATCATTAGAGATAGAGGAAAATGAGACAACATTGAGGAATTGTTGTTTTAATCTGATTTGTTATTTGAATTCCTTGATATAATGTTTCATTGGTATGTGGTATAGTTTTAATTTTCTTATTCACGTTATTTGCATACAAACAATATAAATCAAATTTTTGTGGACATGTCATCAATATACAATGTCACTAAGGTCTATAGCTACTAGATCCCTTGAGACCTATTGCTCACATCTATTTGGTAGCAGTCTATCTAGAGATGGTGTGCGATCATGATCGCGATCCACTGAATGTACTAATAGAAAACTGTAAGCCCCGTATCTATCCAAGGGCCTTCTGATGCTCCCCATCTATTTGATCTCTCTTTGCTTATAGTCTGGCTACCTCTGACTATAGTCTCTTGAACTCTATTGGGTTTCTGAGATGAATGTGCCTCTGAGGTAGCATCGGCTCAGTGGGCACACCTCCTAAGACTCACATACACTACCCGCAATATGACATATGGCCTAAACAACTCTGGGTCTTGATCCATGATGGGTGGGGTTACATAGTTTGAGTCTATGGTCTCCTCACCGACTAATGGTGCCACTATCTCTATAGCCACTTGATGATAGAGATAATGAAGATCTCTCACAGATCCTGCAAGATAGAAAACACAAAAATAATCAGTACACATCATGATATATATTAAAGAATAATATTAAATAAAATTGTTGATGCCAAAATTTGACAAGGTAACAACCTCTTATGGGAAACTCAGTTTTAGGGGGAACCTATTATGCCAAACTGAGTGACCTCCAGATTTTAAAGAGGTCATTTTCTTCTATTACTGGGGTTTTGAATGGGAAAAGGAAGCATATATAAAATAAAAGATCTAACTAGGGCAGTACGCCAAGATTTGGATTTAAGGCATGATAGACCTATCTTATAGATATGGTCTAAGGGCTCGCTAAGCAATCTGCTATGTCCAAAATGTAAAATATCAAATAAAAAGACTTGAATGATTTATTTCATAACATAAAACCATTTGCACAGAGTTTTGCTGAACAGAAAGAGTCAAAGACATGGTTCTAAATCAACATTCTATTCAAATCATTGAAGTTGCAAATAAAATTTTCAGAAATAGCACAGTATAATGTTATCAATAGTTAAGAAACATAAAGGCCAAATTACAAGGGTACAGTATGTGAGTCTTTACAACTATTTAACAAAACATAGGCTTGGTGTCTCCTAAACTCTTCTACAGATATGCTGAACTAGAACATAGCATTTTTATTTCCTTATCTAAATAATTCCTTCTTGATTTGGTTTTTGAAGAGCTCCTTCTCTTCGAATCCAACCTTTTCTCTTTCAAGAGAAGTAGTATATATAGAAAAGAGCCTCCACTACCTTGGAAGTCTATAATAGAAAATGATTCCCCATCATGAATCATAATTTTTGCAACAATGATTCATCGTGGCCGTTGCAATAAAAAGATTCCCGATCATGAACCTAGTCACTCGCTAGTCAGGTGCATCCTCTACAAATGATGGTAGTGGACCCACTCTACCCTAAGTAAAAAAGTGTTACCTAGATTGAAAATTGGCATAACATGTGGCGCAATATGGAAGCCAAGCATTTGCATCACACCTTTATTTTATTTAACCGTGCTGAGGGATACGTGGCGGCATTTCGCAACCCAAAAATCATATTCCTCGTCTCTTGATGAAATTTTGTGACAAAGAGACATGTGACAGTGTCTTTTTCATTGGCATGGTTTGAGGGGCCTAGTAGAGTTTACAAGGATGAAGGATACGTGGTAGGTAGTCGAGACCCAAAAGAGAAGAGAAGAGAAACTTTCTTTGGGTAAGCGATTTGGCAACACGTGGTGGCTTGATGTGAGAATTTTGAAAGGTGAAGCTGGATGCCATTTGCATTTATCAGGCAAGGTCAGAAGCTATGAAAAACATCAAAATAACCCAAAGGGAGCATGGGGTATTTTAAATATCCACAAATTTTGGCGAATACCAGGGGTGTTTTGCTTGCGAAATGGTGAATCCAAAATTTTCTGGTTTTTAAAGACCAGAGCTTTATTCATTTGGGCAACGTAGTCACTATCGAGAAAGAGCACCCTGCAAGGTCAACCAATCAGCCTCATCTTCACCCAAGCCTGAACTTCTTGAGATCTTCTTGGATTTGAGCCTGTGCGCTCACTTGGTTTGCATGTTTTTCCTGTATTGTCTGCTTAAGATGGTCATTCAGCTACTATAAGTCTCTCATATTTCCTTGCACTTCCTTGTCCGATTGAGACAATTTATTGGATAATTCCTGGTTTGTTTGTTGTAGGTTGGCTATCCGACCTGATTCTTGGGTTTGGAATTTCTCGAGATCTCTTTGTAGGCTAGCCTATTTAGCATACATATTCTATGAGATGCACACCTTTTCGGCTTCCTGCACCTTTTCTTTAGTCAACACAACATCCAGCCTTGCCTTGACAACCTTGAGCTCATCCTCCACCTTTTCTAATTTGTGACCAGACTTAAGGAAGGGGTTCATCACCACCCATTGTGTGTCCTCTAGGAGCTCAACTTTATCCTATGGTCGAGCAACATGCAAGTCTAGTTCGATGGCATGGATGTCATAGTCATCGAGTTGCATTTCTCCCTATGGTTTAATAAAATTTGGATGTAGGGTTGCCAAGTGCAATGATTTTTGATCCTCGTTATAATTTGTATGGACCCTGGGCTCTGTTGGTTTCTTGGCATCTTTTTCTTGTCACTTTTGAAGTTGGAGAGCTTGAGCCTACTTCGTTATATCACTTTGGATAAAGAATTGAACTAACGTTCTGATTCATTCACTTGCAAAGCGAACACAAGGAGGGACAACAAAAGGAAAGAGAGGTGGGAAACTTCAGAGGTTTTCTTCTTGAAAAGGGCTATCATTTGTGGAGAGAAAGGAGGAATATTCCACATCCCAGGTGATAACGTCATGGAGGGGCTCGTGGAAATTGGTGGGGGAGAGGGAGATATCCCGAGCTCTGATGTCTACAAAAGTTGGGTCGGGTTCGATTCTGATGATGCAACAAGGATGAAAGATTTGGAAACCACTAGGGAATTTGATATGGGTGCAGATGAGGAGGTGGATTGGGTGACAAAAGAGGTCTCAACAAGTGAGGGGGCAGCCCGGGGGGTAGTGAAAGCCATCCATCTGATATGAGATAATTGGAGAGGTCCTCTCGTAGCCATTGCAAAGTGGATAAAGAAAGATAGTCCTATACACAAACTGATAGGCATTGTAGGGACCGTAGAAGAAACCAAAGACTATGAGCCAAGGAGAGGGGAAGAGAATGATACATGAGAGGCTGACTCTTTTTCCAACCCTTGGTTGACTATAGCCTCCTACGAACTTCCAATGATATCGACATCAGTATGTTGTTCTTCATTCGATGGAGAGTTCTCCACATGTACCACCTCCAACTATTGTTGTGTTGCCCCAATGTTAGTTGGTGCTGCTATCGGTTGACACTGTGAGGACCCTGATCATGAATTTTTCATTTGCACACTCCTTCTAATGATAGTGCTAGGTTGTACCACCACCTTTTGTTTCAGCTTTCCCTTATCGGAGCATGGTGGGGCATCTTCGAGGTCAGGCTCTTCTACATCACTTGCATCAGAGAATAGATGATTCTCGTCCTAGAGGGAATCAAATTGGTCATCGACATCGAAAATCAATGGATGCTAGAAGGGGACATCGGGTTCCTAGTCTCCTATTAGTAGATCCAAAAATCATTTATCTTTTTCGGCTTCCAATTCTCTTTTGCTAGGCTGCCTCATAGAGTAATACTTATATGGCTATTTTCATCAACCTTCCCTTTGACGAGGTAGAAGCGGAGCCATGGTGGCCTTCGATTATCCATTGACATGAGTGCCAAGTCCACCAAAAATTTACTGTCATCTTCAACTAGATTTGTTCATGCCTCCCAGTATGGCCGGGGACTATACTTTACCTTATTAGATGTGTCTCCTAGATCATTCTCGGGGTTGTAGTCCCATTTGTCATAGATAAAAACCTACCTGAGGTGTTCCACCTTAGCCTCAAGTAGCTATGTTGACCTTCTCTTTACCATGATCATTGTTTTGAAGCTCATTGGGCAATCGAAGAATGTTTTCTTTTTCTTCTTCATGTTGTAGAAAATATTCCAGTCCATAGCAGTCATCTATCGGAAGACTTCAAGGGCTAGTACTCAATCGATGGGGGATGCAGAAATTCAGATCATCTCTTCATAAAAGCCACACACTTAGAAACATGTGAAATATTCACTGAGGAACCAATTGCACTTTGGGAACAGGGACCACATCTAGCTGGTTTGATCACCGGATAAGCGATAATAATCACCATCCTCACCTAGGTTGCACAAAATTGGATCCAAGAATTTCTCTAAAAATGCAGAATAATCATAGGTGAAACAGAGGATGAGAGTCCATACTAAATCTAGTTTCTGACACTTTCTTTCATGAAATATTGACAATTCTACTTTTTCCCTAAAGAATTGGGGTTTTGATGTAGAAACATATGGGCAAGGAGAGATGGATACCTGAATTTACCCATAGTCTTGAACTCACCAATCTATTTCTTCATGTCCTTGATAATCATTTTTGTGAAGTCATACCAGAAAGGTTCCTTCTGTCTCCTGAGTTGGAAACCAAGGCCCAAATGAACTTCAGACATGATCTCATCATTATCAAAATTGCACATAAAAGATATCATAGAGAAGACATCATTCATATCTAGTTGTCTGTAATTACCATGAAGATTTAGATTCTTATTTGGTTGCTTGCTCTCTTGGGGTCTTCTTGTCTTAGCATTGTAGAAGTCCTGGGCTTGATTCTGACTTCCCTAGTATTCAGAACCTTTCCTCTGGCTAAAATGCTCCATCGACCACTCTCTGGTGCCAACGTATAGAATGAATAACATGTCCCTAAGAGTATTTGTAGTTAGAACTACCCTCAATTTGTGACCTTCAATGGTTCTAGTCACTAAATTGAAGCATCAAACACTTTCCTGAATCATTTCTGTGTAGTAGGGTACATAGGGAACCATATATTGGGGAAGCCCACATTGCCACTGTTTGAATGATAGTTGGTGTTCCTGGGATTTATTCATCCTTTCAAAGGTGGCCTCCCTCAAACCCTTAAGGTTAGTCTTGAGGAAGGGATCATAGATATTATCCCATTCCTCCTTTATCAAATTTGCATCTCTAAGTGTGCCCCTCTTAGCTGAACATGTGTGGGGCCATTTTGGTTTCATGGGGATCCCCGACGTAGCATAGGATTGTTGTCGCTCAAAGATATTGACCATAGGTGCATTTATTATCGTGTCGACACAACTATGAGGTGCTTTGCTTGGTTCATTCATCTGTGGTTTCTGGGTGGCTTCAAGGGCAGCCATTTTTCTCTGAACCCTCTAAAAATTACTTAGCATTTATTAGTGACTTTGCACTTTGAAAACAAAAACCTACACATCTCTTGTAGTTTTTCTTTAAAACCTTCTTTTCTTTTAAATAGTTTCTTGCAACATTTAAATTTTCATCCTCCTCTGAGTGGAAGATGACAGTTTATTTTTCCTGCATTAAATTCAACATGTACCACTGACCTTTGAGTTCATGTGAGGCAAGCCTCTTGCTATTTTGAAATGACAAGGCTTTATGATGACCCGAAGTACTTGCATTTTTTTACATAATTTTTCCTTGGAAATAAGGTAGGTGATTTAAAAGTATGTCAGGTGTCGTATGTTGTGGTAATTAATAACCTAGATGGAATGATTATGCCAAAGTATTCAATAAGGGCCACCATCAAATGCTGCCAGTAGCTTGTGCTAATTAATTAGCTTACCTGCATCAAATCATTTATGTGATCGCAACTTGGTGCAAACTCCAAGTGAGCCTTGGTGCATTTTTCGATATATTACTTGCCTAATATCATCCTTATGGTATGTGAATTTCCACGATTATCCCCGTTGCTTCTATAAATAGGTGTTTAGTCAGTCGGGAGATTAACTTAGCAATTTAGTAGAATCAACATTAGGTAGTTGGCTTAGCAAATAGTAATTGGGGTCCATGTAGTATTTGCATAGAGTTTCAATTTAGGCATTTTGCACCGGCCTTTTGTTCTAACAGTCGTATAACCTCTGAAACCATGGACACCCCTATTAGGATAACCTCCCATAAACCTCAAATGGATTTTCAAGGGGAGGTTTTGACTAGGCATTTGAAAAGGATGATGAAGAATAAATATTCCTTGGTCATTATAGCTCTAAAATGGGTCCTTGGTCATGACTGTCTTGAATATGAGGACAAGTATAGGGTGAAAAATTATGTGAGTTCTCACTTCCTAGAATCACTAATCGACATCCAAGTTCCCAGGCCACTTATCATTCAATTGGTGACAACAGTGTTCCCGAAGAAATATCTAAATGGGCTTAGAGAGGTATTGGCTCACGCTACGTTTGGTCGGATACCAACTGCAAGAGACCTTTGCCGGTTTGTTGAAGAGGATGTGGTTTTCCCATGGTTACCGATTATGAGTGGATTTTACCTTTAGTCACAAGAGGTCCATTGTCAGAAAGCCACTCGTGCCTGCTACTTTCTGCTTTGGATTTACAACGTGGTGCCATTTTTCAACATTGACTGGTATTCTAATTTCAGGAGCCTAATGTTCCTGACACCACCTGCCAATACCTCTCTTGGTAGAGCTAATGATGTTGCTGAGGACGAGGTGGTACTTGGTGATGCTGATGCCATTTCTCTCACCGAAGACTGAAACCCTTCTCTTTCTTTCTCCCTTAAGACCAAAATTTGTGTAATATTTTTGTATATAGCCTAAGAAAGGCTTCATATCATATATATAAGTATATACTCCTTTGAACATGTGGCCTTTGAGCCATTTTTTTGTTGTAATTTTTTTAATTTTTTCAAAGTACATAAATATAATGAAGGCTAAGCTTATATTTAATATCTCTAACTTGTTGCATGATTTTTATCACTTTTGGCATTTTGTGTTATTCTTTGTGTTGCATTGTGGGATTCCAGTTGTTGTGCTATTGATTAGGAAGAATGGCCAAACGAAAAGATCAAAGAAGAAAACAAACATGCTTAATTACATATTTACATGGTTGGACTACCTACACGAGCCTTTAGAACTTCAAAGTGAATTCCCTTAATGGGGAACTCTTAATGATTTTCTTTCTTTGATTTCTAATCTGAAAGCCTTGTATCACTTGTTCTAGATTATTATGACTAGATTCCTCATGCTTATGAGTTTTTGACTTCTGTTGACTAGATATTACTATCAGACCTTTATTCTCCAACTGTTGGTCCAAATGGTCAGTAAATAGGGACAACATGCTTACACCTGCTATGTTCTATGAGATTAGTTCCATAGATGATGGTGGGTGATAATTCCTTGTTGGCGGTTGCTTCCATTTGTAGAGATTGGCACATAGGTAGATCCCTTCATTTTTCCTTTGGGCTAGAAAGCAACCGATAACCCCACTAGGTTCAACCAAGAAGGTATCTTGCATTAGCATTAACCTCACTGACCGTTATTGATTTATCAGTGCCTCAATATTTAGACTTACTATCCCTTTTATTTGGCATGCTGATTTGATCCCTTTCTCTATTGTTATCATGGGTTGGATAATGTCGGGATCATGTCCTCTGAGCTTGTCATATGACTAGGTAGACAACCAATCACTTTCCTTTAAAAAATGTATGTGCCTCTCTTTTTCTTGACATAGGATGCTTTTTCAGACTCAAAAATTGTTTGCCTTTCTGTTTTCACCATCCATACAATTATCTTCTCTTGTTGAGTTCTTTCTCTTATTATTTCTAATATTGTCAAAAGGGGAACACTTGGGGGTGGTCAAATCCTTTTGAAATTCACATTATCCTTATAGGATGTCTTGTTCATTGTCACTTGTGGAAATTCTTGCCCTTCTTTGGTTAGTAGCTTCTTCTGACTGTAAACCAATCTAGGTGATAGGTCCATCATTGTTGAGTACTTACGAGTACTGGCCATCATTTTTATTTATGAGTTGAAGTATTAAGTCCTTGGAGCATTGGTTTTGCATTGGGTCAGATGCAAGTTTATATTGAGGTCCAACTTTGGCCATATCTTTCATGTCATCATCATGTTCTTGAAGAACAACTTGAATATTGCAAGTTCCAAAGCTCTTAATTAGGTCCCAAACCTTTTCTCCAGATGATCCCACACAAACATCCCTTGTCGGCTCGATATCCAAGGCTTGATTTTGAATTAGTTTGCGAACTTCGAACAAATCCATGCCTTGTTTCTTTACTGAGTCCAAACCTATTATGAAGCCTTTATTTTCTATCCTGTCATAAGAACAAGACAACTGGGATCAGAAAGGTCTGATTATCTCCTTTCCACTTGAGGAGGTCAAGTCTTCTTTGGTTTTTGTACTGCTCTGGTATCATGTACCCTTGAAGTGTGGCGAACGTAGTTCGGTTATCAAATTTCCTTCTGGTTTTTGTATTATCTTTGGGATAGCTTGATCTTCATCATAAATGACTTAAGTTTCCAGTGCGTTGGCATGATAATTGATGAAAGGGTCTTTATCAATGAATTCACCCAGGAGGAGGGTATGTGCAGGATCATGATGGGCCAAAAAGTTGTGATATCTAAGTGATATGATGGCCCATGCAACTGATGACTTTTTTTTTACCCAAAATTGATGAAACAAAAAGGGTTTTTAAAGGAGATTCTCATCTTTCCACCAATATAAATTATGCTTTAATTTGAATTTAATAAATAATTATTATTCATTTTCTATTTGAATTATGACTAAATTCCTGATTGATAGGCTGATTGAAAAAAATCTATAGCTTTCAAACAGTATCACATTTTTTGAATCCAAAACATGTGTCACATTCTATGCTTCAGATAATATAGGATTAAAAAAAATAAAATTGAATTTCATGAATTTTTGACCAATTTAAGGTGGTCAGACATACGAGTTTTTATATTTTTTAAAAGTTATAATAAAAAAATCATAATCAATTATTTACTTGGAAAAAAATTACAAAAAAATATTCATCACATCAAGAAATGAGTCCCCTACATATATCTAATATCTTATAAAAAAATATTATCATTTTATTGTGGTTAGGGTGGTCAGACAATAACCTACTTCTTAATTTTTCCCTGAAATTTAAGTACTACTGCATTGAAATTTCAAATTTTCACCAAATAGATTTTAAAAAAAAAGATAAACCTAGTAGTTTTGAAAATACATTCAATTTTCTACATATTCTATTCTTACATATTTTTGAAATAATATAGATAACTTATTCAAATTTTTACGTCAATTTTCCTAACTCTGATTTTTTGAATTTTATTGCCACTTAAGGGCCTATTTTTTCCATGATGATCCTGCACATACCCAAGACCTCCTCTTGATCGGTCTGATCTCCTATAGTTTCTTCATCCGCAAGAATTTTGGTGCAGTACATTTCCTCCTTGGTGATAGAAGTGTGGCCAACTGAAAGATTGCCATAGCTTCATCTACAACATGTTTCAAATGCATAGGTTCAGCTACTAGCTTCATTTTGGCCCCATGCTTGGTCCTTATAATCAAGTGTGACCAATCTAAACAAAGGTATCCACCTAGTTTAGAAGTGAACTCCCTAGATAGGCATAGATCGAATATTGGGGGGATATCAATGATCACCGTATCCTACTTGATAGTGATAGTTGGGCAAGCAAACAAGGTCAACAAGAGCTTTTTAATGAATCCCATAGTATTGAGCATATTCCCATCTAATTGCATGAATCCTTTCTTCAATGGTTTGTAGGTCAGTCCTAGGGCTTCATCTATTTTCTTGGGCATGACCATGGTGCTAGCGTCGGAGTCAATCATGGAGTTGTGTAGCAATTTCTTACCTACAACAAGGGTCAAGTAAAACGGCTTCGACTTTGGTTCCCCTTTGTCAATTTTCAATGCCGATTTATCTTCTTGATCATCAATAGAGGCTTCTTTTGTGGTATTCATGAGAACTTTGGCTAGAGGTTACTAACTAATAGCTCCCTCTTGTAGTGATCGCTCTTTTGGTTTTTTGATTGGTTCTTCTTGGAGAGCCTTCTATAGAAATGTCTTTTTCTCTAGAATGGCTGAGATTTCCCATAGGGAAACGTTAGCAGATGATTTTTTTAACTCTTCCACTACATCAAACTATGGTGGTCTTGGAGGTTCTTGCCTTTTGTCCTTTATCATTTTAATTTCCTTTGTCGGTGGACATGATGGTGCCACTTCGAAAGTACTAGATTCATAGTCGAAGCTGATTTTTGACTTCAGATTGAATAATTGCGAGACGACTGCTTCATCCATGGAGTTTCCTTTGGGGTGGGTGTTATTGTCAGGCTGCATATGTAGAGCTTCAGAAGTGGTCACTTTGAATGTGAACATCGCCTCTTCTCCTTCAATCCATGAGAAAAGGGCGTGGTCAGGAGCTATATCAGTTTCTTGTTCTAGGGACATTCCTTGCATCTGAGTAGTGAGAACCACATTCTTTATTTACAAAGATGTGTATGCATAGTCTCCATGCTCCGACACTACACCTTGGCTACACTGTGTTGCTATTTTTTGTTGTAGATTATCGCGAGGGCAATTTCGGGACATATGTGAGTCACCGCAAGGAAAACACCAAGGGTTTTCGTCATCGATCAAATTTTTTTGTCCTGCAATCAACTCTTTGTTTGAGCTTGGGTTGGAATTTGGTAATGGAGTAGGTACCGACACTATTTGACTTGTTGTTGATGCTTGAGGACTTGTGCGAGTGCTTCCTTGGAACTAATTTTTTTGGTAAGAAGGCCTTCCGCCTTGATTTTGGTAGGCTGGCTTTAGAGGAGTGGCCTGGTTGTGCTTGATGATAGCTATCCCATTGGCCATAGCTCAGAACATTTTCATTATGTTGCTTGTTTCATCCTTTGAAGGACTAGGTAAGGCACTTTGAGGTGTACTTTCATACGCGTACATAGATTGCGAGGAAGCATTTGGTGTAGTAGGTTCGTTTCCTAGGTGGAAGCTAGAATCTCGGGAAATATAGACATAGTGGGCTGAGGCAACAACTTCCTAGCATCGATTAGATTGTTTTTTGCTTTAATTACAACATTGTATGCAACTGGTAGCGTGGTTCCATCGAGTGATTGAGTCATAATGGAAATGTCGGCGTTGATGGACTTTAGGTAAAATATGAATGCTAAGTTAGGTGACAGATGAATTGTGAACTGAACTCTTTGCCAAGTCATGTGGAACTATGCATTGAAGTCTGTCAAGGCTTCATACAGGGCCCGCTTGATGGTCTCTCGCTGCTGATACTGAGAATATCTATCGCCATCATTTGAGAATATTTCAAAGAAGAGGTCTATGAGCTGATCCCATATACCGATAGAGTTAGTCGGTAGAGTGTGGTACCAATCTGATGCTTTCCATCTAAAAGAGGCTCCGAGTAACCTTAGTGCTATGTTTTCATCTGTTACTCCATGGACCAAACACACATCTACAACATCTTGGAGATGTTTGGATGGTGTTCTCAATCCATCTCTAGTAAACCTAGGAATAGACTTGAGGGAAGAGACTAGAATGGGGGCCCAAACAGAAGGTGCCACTTGGGCAACAAGAGGACTCTTGGCATCCCAAGCCACATAATTTTGGTTGGCAATAGGAAACATAGATGGTGGAGGATTCAGGATATTTTTGTAAGGAGTTGTAATTGGTATTGACTGTAATGGAGATACCAACAAACTAGGGTTGTTCACTATTTGGGATCTTGTGACAGGTTGATGGCTCATGTACTTTTCTTAAAGTTTAAGCATATCCTTCATAGTGGTCCCATTGGGCGTGCCTAAAAATAAAAAAGTTGTTGATGCCAAAATTTGATAAGGTAACAACCTCTTATGGGAAACTTAGTTTTAGGGGGGACCTATTGCACGAAACTAAGTGACCTCTAGATTTTGAAGAATTCGGCTTCTTCTATAACTGGGGTTTTGAGTGGGAAAAGCAAGAAAATATAAAATAAAAGATCTAACTAGGGTGGTATGCCAAGATTTAGATTTAAGGCAAGATAGGCCTATCTTGTAGATACGATCTAAGGGCCCGCTAAGCAATCTGTTCTGTCTGAAATGACAACTATCAAAGAAAAACACCTAAATGATTTATTTCATAATGTAAAATCATTTTCACAGTGTTTCACTAAATAGAAAGGGTCAAAGACATGGTCCCAAATTAGACTTCTATTCAAATCATTGAAGTTGCAAATAAAATTTTCAGAAACATCACAGTATAATGCTATCAACAGTTAAGAAATAGAAAGGCCAAATTACAAGGGCATGGTCTGTGAGTCTTTACAACTATTGTACAAAATAGAGGCCTGGTGTCTCCTAAACACTTCTATATATATTTCAAACTAGCACATAGCATTTCTCTTTCCTTATTTAAAGAATTCCTTCTTTATTTGGTTTCTGAAGAACTCCTTCTTTTTGAATCCAACCTTTTGTCATTTGGGAGAATTAGTATATATAGCAAAGAGCCTCCACCGCCTTGGAAGTCTATAACAAAAAACAATTCCCCAACATGAATCATAATTCTTGCAACAATGATTCATCACGGATGCTACAACAGAAAGATTCTCGATCATGAACCTAGTCGCTTGCTAGTTAGGTGCATCCCTTGCAAATGATGGTAGTGGACCTGCTCTGCCCTATGTAAATAAATGTCACCTAGATTGAAAATTGGCATAAAGGACGATGCAATATGGAATCTAGGTGTTTGAATCACACCTTTCTTTTATTTAACTATGCTGAGGAGTACATGGCGGCATTTCGCAACTCAAAAATCATCTTCCCCATATTTTGATGAGACTTTGCGATTAAGAGACATGTGGCAAATTCTTTTTCATTGGCATGGTTTGAGGTACCCAATAGAGTTTACAAGGGTGAAGGACACGTGGCAGGTAGTTAGGACCTAAGAGAGAAGAGAAGAGAAGCTTTCTTTCGATAAGCGATTTGGCGACACGTGGCGGCTTGATGCTGAAAGGAAAAGTTGGATGCCATTTTCATTTATCGTGCAAGGTCGGAAGCTACGCGAAACATCAAAATAACCTAGAGGGAGCATGGGGTATTTTAAATATCCACAAAAATATCATCACTTATCTCTTTGGTAGGTTGTGTGAATTCAATCTTGTCATGTGCAGTGGGCATGGACGATGTGCTAGCCTCTCCATGACTGTGGGTGCTGGTACTATTGCAGTTGTTTCTTGTGATCTAGTCATACGAATAAGAGAGGTCTTTTCCCACTCATGACCTACTATATCCTCATCTACTACCTCACCACTCTCACTCATGGGTTGCTCCTCCTCCCCCTCCTCCTCCTCATCATCCTCTTCATCTCCTCCATCCTAGCCATCATAGTCAAGATCTGTAGTCTCATCGTACTCCTTATTTATGGCATATGTAAATATGTATGCATCCCTATAGTGTGTCTCCTCAACCTTGTCCTCTACCTCATCTCCCTCATCTGGGAGTGGTCTTGCATCACCTATCGGCTCATCCATTAGATAAATGGGGCAAGTCATGATACTATCCAACACTCCTCATACTCATCTGTAAAATCAACATCATTAGTGTCAGATATTGAGGGCATATCATCATCTATATAAACAACATCCTCCACAGTGAACCATCTAGAATAATTAGGTCTCTGACCTCTCTGAAATGATCTCTTGAAGAAGGTTCATGCTTTGGGTGTTCTCTAAACCCAACCAAACTGACACATGACACGATCATACTAGAAAGGTCATACTGTGTAATCATTTTTTCCAATCAAAAACCTGTTTAGTTTTAATATCCTCATCTATCGAGTGTGACCTGGCCACTAAAGCATAAGCTAATAAGGTGTCCAAAGTATCTTATCCTCATCTAATTGGTCAAATCAGACTATCCAAAAGCGCAAATCACCATACTGCCAAAACTATCATAGAGGATAGTTGAAGGCCCAAGAATACCCCACGGTTGTCGAACACGAGAACCTGACAGGTCTGGTACACGTGATATGGACTGGGCATAAAACTTGTAGAATCATATAGTGTACCATGTTGTGCACCTATCAAAAGAAAAATCACCCAAGATCATAGTACAAGTGCACTAGGATTCTACGCCCCCAGGTGTATACAATCTTGTGCTCTACCATCCCTCATATCATATTCACTAGTCCACCCTTCAAGTGTGCTCCCCATCTATCAGGGATGAGTACTAGTGCTACTATCATCATCATAATCCTCACCACTAATGGAGCTTGTGAGCATAGTAGCATCACTAAATCTATCCACAGTCTCACCCTCTCATCATGTATTGGTCCTCCAAGGTAGAATTGCATATCGTATTTCATCTCATGAAATGATCACTCTACTCGAAAATATACTCACTCGCCTCAAATAGGAACTCAGAGTATACAATGTACATCCTCTAGTGTAATGGTCATCTCATTGATAGGTAGATGAAAGGTACATGTATCGACATCCCATCACTCTGCTAAGGCCATCAACATTAGATCATGGTACCTCATGGGGGGCATGAGGTATGCCTAGTATAGTCCCATAGTCAAAAAAATCTTTGTATCCTCCACTAAAAGAGTGGGGGATAAATCTCAAAGAAGACTAATCTTCCTGCCACCGAGACGTTGACGTGAATGGGTGGGAACCTAATAAAAATGAAAAATATGTTTTATTAGTATAAACTCTTAAATTTTTCCTAGAGGTCCTAGACAATTTAGAACACTTTTGGGACACTTCGTGAAGAAATGAGATACTTTGCGAAAAATTGGGACACTTCATGAACAAAAGGGACACTTTGTGAAAAAGTGGACACTTTGAGAACTTTTTTCCGGGGCCCTAAATTAACTTTGAAATGCATAAAAAATCATAAAATAAATGTGTAAGGAAAAATCTAAGGGCAAAAAATCAACTCACCTCATGATGGTGCTTATCATGGGCTACCTGGTCTTGCAACACGTCTAGTCTCGTAGGCCTATAGTCTCATTGACTCGACATTTTCAAATAATCTACAATAACTTTCAAGCTGTAAAAAGGTAAGTGACAAAATAGTGTGAATTTACTTCACTTTTTGCTCTCATATAGGTTAAAATTATGGTTTTTACTATATTAGGGTTAAAAAGTGCATTTCATTTAAATCATCATAATGGGTTCTAGAGAGCTTTGTTTTCAATGTCATTTGTTGCATTGGGATCATGATTCTACTCTTGACATCTTCAACCATCTATCATTAAATGTGGTATGGTACTTGGAAATACCATGTGATATAACTTATCCTATTCGATGTGGCTAGATTGTTACCTTGATTCTTTGGTTATTTTTATGGTAACCAAGATGATCTTTAGAATTACCTATGAATATTTCCATTTCCAATAATTAGCAATCTAAAGGGATTGACCAACGAACGATTAAAAGCTAAAAAAAATTCACTCCTGCACTTCGGGCTCTATGAAACTTGGGAGGGTGATCCCATAATGTATATTCAAGAATTAATATGAATAATATGTAAATACATTGTCAGCACAAATACTTCTCATATAACCACTCAATAATGCAATATATTGAAAAGGTAGGAAAGTCTTTTAACAATACACTACACTTGGAGTATGAGAACAATGAAACTCAACATAACTATAATCGTAATTCATTCAAAAGATTGTAAATAAACAATGATTTTCTGATGAATTGACCCATAAACTATATTGAATACTTTAATTGAACCAGTACCTTATCCTAAACACATAGTCAATGATAACCTATGAAACCTGAGAACAATCCTTCATATAGAAATATATGAGCTTCAGGAAACACTGCATTATAGTAATCCCATATTGAATTCTCACCCACCACTTATTATAGATATCCTAGCATATAATTTCTATGAATCAATAACTTCATTCAAGTGTTTATACTAGCTCATTGAACTAAGTAGAAAGAATGAGATCACAAAACCACTAGAAACAATGGAGATAAATAAATAATCCTTGATTATAATATTCATGATTCATAAAACATATACAAAGGAGAGGAAATGGTAATAAAATTAGATCCACTCTACTTCATATTTGCTATCTTGTTATCAAAATCACATACACTATTATAGACTCAAAACCTAAGATAAAAAAAACATTGAAAATATACTTTGTACTCCTTATACAATTCACTGTTTCAATTGCAATGCAACGAACCCTGCTTTCTAGTCTTGAATTTCTTCTTATAGAAATGAAGGAACAAAACAAGCCTCAGACTAGAAAGCCTGCATATCACCTTTCTATTGGATTTTTGTAACATCATTCACTTTTCAGTTACAATCGAGCTCTCAGGTGGTGGAATAAAAATGAAGAAAAAATATTATTCATTTGTTACTTGAGATCTTGTCCCACCATCAGAAGGCATCTTTTGTTGTTACAACAACACCAAAATATCCCACACATGCTCAAAAAGTATTTCCATGGGTAAACAAAGTAAGAAAATTTTGAAAATATGAAAAGCAAGTAAAAAACAAAAACCTGGTTTATACACATTAACAATTATGCCACCATATTTCAAGTTGAGGAGAAAATAATATTTTCGCAATTCTTCATCAAAAGCTCGATTTGTACTATTTTTAGGCTATGCATTGTTGTTCTCTTGTCCATTATTCATCATATCCATCACCCTCTAACAACCTTACTCATTATATTTATCTAGCCATGTGATGCATTCTTCCTTATTTGGCCATTTTGTATCTAGAAGCCTATGCACCTTCACACTATGTTGAGTATATTTAGTATCAATTAAGGCCCTGGCCTCCTTGACAAAAGCATCCATCCTTGTTTCAAATTACACCATTATATCAATATGTGTATTTAACATGGAGTAATTACTTGTAGTTAATGCCATCTTAGTTGATGTGAGCATCTCTCCCAAATCACACCTCCATTCATTAAACAATTTTAATTCACCATTTTCATTCAATATCTCAGGCATATGAAGCTTCTCCATTTCTTTGAATTTATTTATCTTTCTCTAGATTTGCATCCCTAGATTCCAATGAAAAGTTTTTATTGCATTTACCAAATCAATCACTTGAAATATTTTAGGGATGTTTGTAGATTCCTTAGGATCTTCTTCCGTTTTAGGTATCATCTCTTTTAAACCGCCCACTCTAGTGCTCCACTCATTCTTGAAAGCTTCCTGAATGCATTGAAACTAAGTACAAGAACTGATGATCAATCCCCAGATAAAATTTCCTCGCTTCTCTTTGCAAAAACAAAATCCTCTAGGTCAAAAATCCTAACCTCATCAACTGGTAGTATGAGGTTATTCACCACGATTCCAAAATTTTCATACCCCTCTTGGGTGGTAACTACAAAGTAAGAAAAAGAGAATTGAGGGTTTACCACAATACCCTTCCTAGGTTTTTTGAATATTTCATAATACATAAAATCAATTTGCCACATAAAATCCATATAAGCCAATCGATCAGAAACATACAGAGGAAAGTGGTGTGGTTCCACCTTGGAGCCATAAGCTCTGATCAGAGTATACTCTAAGTGTAGAAACCAATCTACCTAATTATGATGCTTATCTAGCCCTGTCACATCTCTTGGATGCATAACATGCCTGATTGCTAGGGAAAGCTTATGAACAAGTGCCACACCTAAACTTTCTAGAATACCATACCTAATAATATTGGTGAACATTAAAAAATTGGAATTGGGAAAATCTTGGTCCCAAATATATGTTCACATTTGGTTAGGTAGAACATTATTTTCATTGTCCCTCATCCTCAATTTCAACTTCCTTTTCAAATTATAATCACCTTCAAATAGCAGTATATGAATTAACAGGGAATAGTGTGGAAAATGTAAAGGAAGAACTTCCCTCTGTAAATTGATGAAATCCTTATGCATTTGATCTGCAACAAAGGAAACATAATCAAAACCACTATTCTGATTGTGTCCTTGTTTATCTGTAGCCATTACCAATAGGTCAGGATCTATCCTTTCCTCAAAACTTTGAGCTATAATTTGATTTAGGAAATAATATGTTTTCTTGAAATAATCCACAAACTGCTCACATTCAAAGGGCTCAATATCTTTGGGGAGAAATTTCTCCTTGATTTTTGTATTCTAAACCAACAATATATTTTTGTATGCAATTTTGTTACTCTCATATTCACCATATAGCTTAGATCGCTTGATTTCAACAATGCAATTAGGATTCAACCCAAATGTTTCTACCATTTTATCCCTTGTTACTTCAAGGATTACATTTCCATCCTTACTTTTGATTTTTCTATCTATAGGGTCATAGGTTTTGGCCAATTCCATCATTACATCTACTTGTACAAACATATTGGGTACCACTAACATTCCAAGGTTGAGCCCCCATAAGTAACATGTCGGTTTTCAAGAATACCTCCTATTAAAGGCATATGTGAACAACTGCCACCCACTTTGGGGCTGAGCCAACTCTCTAATTTCACCAGTAGTGTCAATTAGTCATCTTGTCATAGTGACATGGCCTATGGCTCTCTTACCATTTTGTGACCCACCCACTTTTAATTCTCTAGTGGAACTTTCCATAGATCTCTCCTGAGTATTCTTTGCACCTCTTGAAATTGTAGACACAACACAGGTACTTGGTGTAGGTTTTGTCATTGTAGGTGGCTCCAGCTTAGCCATGGATGAAAAATCATGGGATTTGAGCATTTTAACTCTCTTCTGCTTTGGTTTACTCTCTAGCGTAATGTTGGATTCACTAGGCTCTGGGTCACTCATACATGTACGGTGATGGGACTAGGGTTTATAGTATTCTTAATTGAAAAGACCCTCTCGAATTCTTTAAAGACCAAGGCACAAATGGGTATGTGCAGGATCATTATAGGCAAAAAAGTTGCGATATGTAAGTGATATGATTGCCCATGTGGCTGACAGCCTTTTTTTACCGAAAATTGATTAAACGAAAAGGGGTTTTAAAGGAGATTCTCAAATTTCCACCAATATAAATTATGCTTTACTTTGAATTTAATAAATAATTATTATTCATTTTCTATTTGTATTAACACTAAAGTCCTAATTGATAGGCTGATTAAAAAACATCTATAGCTTTCAAATGGTATCACATTTTTTGAATTTGAAACATGTGTCACATTATATGCTTCACATACTATAGGATTAAAAAAAATTGAATGACATGAAGTTTTGATCAAGTTAAGGTGGTTATACATATGATTTTTTATATTTTTAAAAATTTGTATTAAATAAATCATAATTAATTATTTACTTGGAAAAAAATTACAAAAGAATATGCATCACATCAGTACATGAATCCTCTACTTATATCTAAAATCTTATAAAAAAATATTATCATTTTATTGTGGTTAGGGTGGTCAGATAGACACCTACTTCTTATTTTTTCCCTAAAATTAAGTACTACTGCATTGAAATTTCAAATTTTCACCAAATAGATTTTTTATTTTTGTAAATAAACCTAGTAGTTTAGAAACTATATTCAATTTTATATAGATTCTATTATTACATATTTTTGAAATAATATAGATTTAACTTATTCAAATTTTTATGTCAAGTTGCCTAGCTCTGATTTTTTGAATTTCCATTGCCACTTAAGGGCCTATTTTTTCCATGATGATCTTGCGCATACATAAATTATAGAGAAAAATAATCCGAAACCCTCAACAAGATATATCACCTCAATTGAAGATTCCCAAGTAAATAAAATGTAAGAAAATCATCTCTCAATTACTTATGACAATTCAAGAAGCACTATTCAACACTTTTGACTTGAAGAGATATACAATTTGCTTACTCGGGTGAATGATTGACACAAATGCTGCTACAATTTCCTTGTTGGAGTTCTTCACACCATTTATTTAGCTTCTGGTTTTCTTATCCACTCTTGAATAGCTCCAAATGTGTAGGAGACAAGCTAAACACCTTCTTTATGGTTGAGAAATAGAATGTATCACCATAAATGTTTGAGAGAAATCTCGTGCGAGAAAACTGAGATTTAGCCATTCATATTTAAAACCTAGTCATTGATCAATGGCTCTCTTCGACCTCATTGGTTTCTTTTCTGCCTTGAAAATTTTCCTGAGGATCCTACCACATTGTCCTTCATATGGAAGCTAATTCTCATCACTAATACATTTCATTGTTTACAAGTCCCATCAGCGATGCAAACATCCACATGATGAGATCTTAGCCATTGGATCTAAGACCCATCCTTGATTACATTCCTCCTCTCCATTGTGCATCATTGATTCATGCTTCATTCTTGAACCACCAAAACATATGGCTTACCAGGGAAAGATGATTCCCTTACTAGGCTCTTAGGGTTTTTCACCCTAAGAGAACTTGGTTTGGAAATGACTCTCTTTACTCTAGGTTGATATGTTTAGGGCTAAGTTCATTCAAAAAGGGGGAAGAGGGATTTGATGATGGTTGTGAATGTGAGTTATGTGTGGCTAGA